>OY744462.1:4594361-4735109 GCA_963556145.1 Hygrocybe punicea | reverse complement strand
ACAACACATTGTGAATATCTCTGTATGTAGGATCAAATAAAATACACAAATTAATCTAGGAGTAGGTATTCTATGCTTGTATCTCTGGAGAGTCTTACTTTGTTGATACATGCATTATTGTGCATGCCAGAATATTCAAAATGTTCCAGCCATAGTTCCATATTTAGCAACTCGACCCCATTTAGGAATTCGGCAACTGCCGGCTGGCTTTCCGCACGACTTGAAGTTTTGAATGACGCGAAACGGGTGCAGAAGAGCACCCAAGGTTTTATTTTTATTTTTGAATCTTTGTTTTTTTTGCTAACTAAGGTGGGTTTTTGTGCAGTTACCCCGCGCCAAACGCAGGCGAACCCGAACACCCACCAACCTACCCAGCCCAGACAAGAACGCCACGGCCACCTCAGTAAACCCAACGGGCGCGGACGACAACGGTCCCGGTGAGGATAGCGGAAACGGCACGCGACGCCGGGGAAAAAGATGCGCCAGATGGCAACGACGAGGACACAGACGGCCCGCCGACGAGGACGGAGACGGCCAGCCACGGGACGACAGGACGACGGAGACGACGACGACCAACCAGGGGACGACGGCGAAGGAAATGACAAGGACAGAGACGGGGACGACGGGGATGGGGACGGGGATGGGGATGGGGACGGGGACGGGGATGGGGACGAGGATGACAACGACGGGACGATGACGAGAACGGGGGATGACAACAGGGCGGGGACAACGACGACAGGGACGACGACGAGAATGGGGGACGACGACGGGACAAAGACAAAGACAAAGACAAAGACAAAGACAAAGATGAGGATGGAGACGGGACAGGGACGAGGATGATGGAGGTATGTACATGCCACCCCCCCCTCCCCTCTCTCCTCCTCCCTCTCCCTCTCCCTCTCCCTGCTGCCCGTCCCTCCTCTTCCTTCTCCCACTCCCTTCTCCCACTCCTTCTCCCACTCCCACTCCCACTCCCACTCCCACTCCCACTCCCTCTCCCTTCTCCCTTCTCTCACCCCCCCTCCCTTCTCTCACCCCCCCTCCCTTCTCTCACCCCCCCTCCCTCCTCCCACCCCCTTGTCCCACCCCCACCCCCTTGTCCCACCCCCACCCTCTTCCTCCTCCCACCACCTCCCACCTCTCACCACCAGACCACTACCACCAGCCATATTTAATTATTTAATTATGTATTTAGATAAAATAATCATTTAATGTATATTTTTACTTAAGTAATATTGAGGTATTGCTATTCATATGAGGTATGTATTTATTTGGAATTGAGTAATATTCAATAAAAAAAGCACCATATTCCAAGTCGGGTAATTTCTGATTTTGGCATATAAGTAGCTCCTGTAATGGCTGATGGTAAAACTGAGATATTGTGCATTTCCAAAATAATAATTTTGTAATTTTGCTATTCTCTGTGCTTTTAATAATTCCATTTCATTATATTACAAGAAAATGGTTAACTGCCCACTGGCAACTGCCAGAAGAAAGTGAACTGCACCCCCTAGCAATTGCATGGGAATGGTTAACTATGCCCCTGGCAACTGCCAGAAGAAACTGACCATTCAGTAGCTACTGCTCTGAGTTAAACTGGGGGTCCAGCAACTGCTACACCTGGTTAAACTGGAGGTACAGTAGCTGCTGCTCCAAGTTAAACTGGATGTCCAGCAAGTGCTGTATCTGGTTAAACTGAGCAATCAGAAGCAACTGCTCCGAGTTAAACTAGACATCCAGCAAATGCTGCACCTGGTTAAACTGAGGGTACAGCAACTGCTGCAGATGGTTAAACTGACCATCCAGTAGCTACTGCTCAAAGTTAAACTGCCAATGCAGTAAATAGTGCACACAGTTTAACTAAGCTCACAGTAACAACTGGGCTGGGTTTAACTGAGCTTTACAGTGAAATGAAGGCCTTGGCACTGCTGTCTAAAGTTTAACTGAACCTACCAGTAATTGCTAGGCTGAGTTTAACTGTATCGCAGCAGGCACTGTCTGGGAGTTTAACTTAAGCCCCAGCTACTAGTGCAGATAGTACACCTAACTTTCGTACCTTAACTGGGGTTCAGTTAACTAAAACCACAGGGACCACTGATTCCAACCTTTCTTTGTAGCTTACCATCGGCTGAAATAGACATGAGTTGAGTTTAACTAAAACCCCCTGGACTATTGGGGTACGTCGGGTGTATTATGCGGGTGTTGGGTGTGTCGGGAACAAGTGTATTTCTTTTTATCTTTCTTTTATTTCTGACGTTTTTCTTTCTTTTTATTTATTTAATCTATCCATGTATACATTTCTTATGCCGATGGACGGTGAGGGGTTTTCGTAGGGTCGGGTTCGGTGGGTATGGGGGTGCGAAGGTGGCGGGTACGGGATGTGAAATGGGAACCGGAACCAGATGCTCGAATTGAGCACTGCTGCTCGAATTGAGCCGGAACCGGAAGCAGATGCCGCGGAATCGTAGTTGGGTAATGGGAACACGTCCGGACTCGTAGTCAGGTGTTTGCTTTGACGGAATGCAGTGGTGGCTATGTCGAGAACGGGAACGGGTTGGAGGGCGGATGTGGGGTCTGACGTCGGGTACATATGGTGACGACGATGACGCTAGATCACTGATGGGGGCGGCATGGACATGCAGGGCGTTGGGTCTGTGCTTCGGGTGCCATTGACGTGATCTGGGCTATCTAGGTGGTGGATCCGACAACGCGGGTGTCTTGACTAGCAGAGGGACTCGTTTTTGGGCCGACGGATGCGAACATGGGACTGCGCGGGATTGACCGTGGTTATGTAGGGCCGTTCGAGGTGGCAAAAGGTCGAGGGAGCGGGAAACGGGTGGTCGGGTGTGGCGGTACGGCATAGGGTGATGTTGGGCGATGGAGGCGGATGACGTGGGCGGATACGATGGAATGTGGTGTGGCGTGACGTGGATCGTGGTTGTGTGAGGTCGTTCGAGGGTGCAAGAGGACGGGGAATGGGAAACGGGTGATCGAGGTTGGGGGTATGTCATAGGGCGACTTTGGGAGATGGAAGCGGATGACGTGGGCGGGGAGATTGGATTGGGGTGATACGGGTGGCGTTTTCGTGATACTTTCGTGGCGGATCGATGTGGGGATTTGACAAGGGTCCGTCGGGTCGTGGAACGGGTTTGGGCGGCCGATGGTCACGGTTTCGCGGGCGTAACCCAATGGGGGCTTCATTTGGGCTCACAAATGGACTTGATGTCGTGGGGTTGGTCGAGGGCGTAGGTGGTCGAAGGGGAGTGGACGAGGACGGGGACGGCTGAGACGTGAATGGAGGTCGATGGGGGGTGACGTGGCCGCTTGCGTGGGACGACGAGGGATGAGAGTGGAGTCGTTTGGGACGGGAAAGCGTCCCACAGAAGTGCGGGGGCGTGAACGTGGGTGTGGGGGCTGACGGTCGTGGTGGTCGTGGTGGTCATTGGTGCTGGGTATGGGAACGCAGTGGTAGGCTGTTGGGTGACGTGGCGCAGCGTTGATGGCTCGAGGGCAGTGGGGACGGCTTGTACGGCGTCACGACGGACGATGTGTGGCCCTGGGATGCGGTACGAGACAGCGGTGGGTCTGACGAGGGCGTGAGTGGCCGGAGATGTCGACTTTGGCTGGGGCACGAAGCCGGTGACGTGGCATGGCATTGGAGGCTCGAATATAACGGGGACAGCTTGTACGGGTTTGCGGGGGCGATGTAGGGTGCTGGGATGTGATACGAGCCGCCGGTGGGTCCTACGAAGGCGTGAGCGGCCGAGGAGGTCGTATAGGCGGGTGCATGGGGCGAGGTGACGTGGCACGCATGTGGGACATCGACGACGGCAAGGAGGACCCATGAGGGCTCGCAACTGGTGTCGTGGGGTCGTAGGAAGCGGTGCGAGGCAACGGGGAGGTCCAACGAGGGTGTGAGCGGCCGGAGATGTCGAGTAAGCTGGGTCACGAGGCAGGGTGACGTGGCACGGCGTGGGGTATCAATAACGGCAAAGACGGCTCGCGAGGCTGGCGTCGTGGGGCTCTGGGAAGCGGTGCGAGGTGACGGGGGATTCTACCGAGGGCGTGAGCGGCCGGGGATTTCGAGTAAGCGGGGGCACGAGGATGGATGACATGGCGACGCGTTGATAATGGCGAGGACGGCTCGTGAGGGCTTGTGTGTATCTGGGGGGGGCGATGGCGAGTCTGTAGATGCGAACGCGATGATACGAGGGCGAAACGGAGGCAGACGTGCTGGGACGTGTGAAAAACGGCCTTGGGCGTGCGGACGCATTTTCCTTCCGACGGCGAGGGCTCAAATTGTGGGCGCATGCGATGGTGCATGTCTGGGTGTGATGGCGAGGGCGTAGACGCGGACGGCTGGCGATTTGGACGCGAAATGGGGGCGTACACGCTGGGACTAGTCAAAAACTGAGTTTGCTGGGTGCTAACATAGTTTTTCTTGGGACAGCGCGGGCTCGGACGAGGGGCATGTCAGAGTTTGTATCCGGTGACGACAGCGAGTTCGTAGACGCGAGCGGCTGGTCATACGGGGAAAAACGGGAGCGGGTGTGCTGGAAAGCGTCGAAAACGCCGTATAGATGTGTTTCTCCTGCTTGGCGACTGCGGAAACGGCGAGGATAGGTGTACCTGGAGGTGCACAGGCTAAACCCGTTGCACGGCGCGTGTTTTCCATCTGCTTCATGGATCCGTCCTTCCTTGTTTCATGCGTTACGCGTAAACGGCGGACCTTGTTGGAGGCGGTCGTTGGGGCTGTTTTTTGGGGCTTTCCGGGCGCAGATTTTTGACCGGAATCGGTGGGTCGTGGGTTTCCGAGCATGTTGGGGTTGTGAAACGAGTGTGGATGGTGGTTGTGACAGGGATCGAGGCGTCGAGTCGACAAACGAGGGTGTCGGGTCGTGGCTGTGCAAGCTTCCTAAAGCGGTAAGCGGCCGTTGGGTCGGCTGCACAAGAGCGGGTTTGAAGTTGTACGTGAAACTAGACAATCGTAGTCGTTAAAGAAGAGAAAATATTATGAGAATCAAACCCAAATGATAGTGTGGCAGTTGGCAATTGGATGTCAAAGCGTTGGGTGTCGAATGTAAAGAAGTCGGGTAATGGATGTCGGATGTGTAGAATGCTGCGGCAAGGCTTGTTTCGAGATGACAAAAGGAAATGTAGGGCTATGGAATGAATGAATGATGACACTAAATTTTCCTTGCGGTGGGCTCCAGATGTAGATGCGGGTTCTGTGTGGCTTTGGAACAATAATAAAAGATGATCCTAACCAAAGGGGTGTCAGTGTAGAAGTGACGGTGGATAAGTCAGTGTCGGGAATAGTAGTAAAAGGAAGGGAATGTTAGTAAAAGTAAAGCCACCACGTAAAACTGGACTAATAACGACGAATCCGGTGATGAACGGAGTGAAAACGGACAAATAATGAAGAACCCGATGATGCCGACGATGTCGGGTACGGCGGGTTGGGTTGGGTCGGGTCGGAAACGATGAACAAATAATGAGAACAATGATAAAGACAATGAAATGAACTATAATAATCTAAGGGTCTATGAGGATGAGCATTTGAAGTGATTAAAATGATTCTGACTATGAGGGAAACGGGGACTAATGGTATCTTATTTTTGTACGGTCATCGGGGACCGTTTTTATAGTACAGGAAACAGTAATCTACTTTCGGACATGTCTATTTCGGCCGATGGTAAGCTACAAAGAAAGGTTGGAATGGGGATGTGGAAAGGGGGGTTGCAAAGCAACGAAGACAGGAAATAAAGGGGAAAACGAATATGCAAGGAAAAGATCTAGAAAGTCCTACATATCTCCGAAAGGACAAGGGGATGCATAAATAAAGTAAATCCGAAGTCGGGGATTGAGTCCGATGAGATCCATCTTCTATAATTAGAACTCCGGGGCGTCTGAGGCTGCCGGATTTGGTCCGAAAGCGGCTGTGACAAAGCGGCATGTGTCGGGTTACATCGGTCACGTCGGGTCACGTCACGTCACGTCACGTCGGGTTGCGTCAGGTTACGTCGGGTTACATCAGGTTTGAATGCGAGTTGAATGGAGGCAGCGGGTTTGTCCGGATTCGTGATATATCAAGGATACGGACTCAGAGGGACGTCGACCCTCTACAATGTGCACGACCATGTATCAAAACCAGATAATCCTCGACCCATTGTATCAAATGGTCCTTGAAGACTCCTTTAATCAATTGATGAAGGATGTCAGGGGCTAGAAGTTCGTGTATGTCTGCCTGCAGGAACCCATCTGTAAAAGGCTGAACAAGAAGGTGAAACAATGATCAAATATATTCACAATGATCAGACCTTGATGTTGCCTGAAATGCCATAGTCATCTCTTGCAACTTGCAATCCAAATGCTTCGATAACGGTTTGGGTATGCTGGTATGTGCGAGTGATTCCAGGGCGGTCCATGCCATCTGGTACAACCAGGCATTTTGCACACCAGCCTTGAACAACAGACGAGACAAGAATTTGTTCTTGATAGTCAGCAATATATGGTCCAATACCATAAATTGCCTTGCGAAAGTGGCTGTCCCAACATTTGACCACTTCTGGTGTGGTCATAGCTGGCTTGAGCGGGTCAAGTATTTTGGCGAGTGATGCGTGGAACATCTGTCGCTTGAATAAACGGAAATTTTTCTTGTTGGCATCTTGCCGCTCAGCTGCACATGAGGGGTATGTAAGTGAGGATAATTGTCATAATAGCATGCAGATTGACCTTTGGGTTGCGCCAGAAAACCTACAACAACAACTGCATCTCCATGAGCATGTCGAACTGTGCTGTGCACATTTCCGATTGAGAGGTAGAGGGGATGGTACGCTGTATCACCTGTCTCAATGGACACTACAGTTTTGTCGCTACCTAGTACTACTGGCACAAACATTGACCCATGTGTACTGGGGTCCTCAGCAATGATGTCCTAGTGATATGATGAGTTTACGTGCCATGACAACCAGTGGTTGCTTACCGCTTGATGCCCCGCCCAGTCTCCTGACATGAAATTGTCGTACTGCCATTCGTTACTGGTGTTGTATGCATGATACGGTGTTGGGTTGATTGAACCATCGAAACTGGTATTTGCAAGGATATTGTGCATGATCTCATGCAGATTGCGGTACCACACTTCGTATTCCTTATTCATCCACGAAGGGACCTTGTCGACAGGCTTGACTCCTTCATACTTGAGTTTGAAGCTCTCCCATTCGACATCACCCATTTTTGATGCATCAATTGTCTTGTACAAGTCTTTCACTGACTCAAATGGCACCTCAGCACCATGAGGGAGTGCAGATGCATTCCAAAGATGTATTAGGGTATCGATTTGCTGTGCTGGCATCTGATTGCGAGAGTACAGAAATTCGGCTAATTCAAATGCCACTCTGTTGTCGAAAGGTGCCCACTCATCAGCCGGTGGATCCTCTTCAACATGTGGCGAGGAATTTGGTGGTAGAAAGTTGCCATTGATGTTACATGGTACCACTACACAAATTGGCCCAAGTTCAGCAGTTGACAGTGTATATACCATCACCTACTTACCGTTTAGCAATGCATGATATGCCGTATCATTTCCTGAAGCACCTCTTGGTGATGCTTCACCTGTGACATCATCTGAAGCCATATCAATGTCTCCATCCATGTCACCGGCTCGGTCGTCCAAGGAATGGATGTCCCCCTGAGAGTTATCAACATCATCAGATGAATGGGTGTCCTCATCAACTTGATCGTGGACAGAGGTAGTAGCTGGTTGAGCCGGAACAGGTAATTTCACATGAGCCTGATGTTTGAGTTGGCCAGATTGGAGATGCTGGACGCGGTGGTGTTTAGTGAGCCCAGACTGGTTACGGAAATATCGACCACACGACACAAGACACATGGTAAACATAAGAGTGAAGTTTTGTGCTTTGGGAGCATAGACATGGTGGGTTCTGTTGACTGAGCCGAGTTGACCTCACGTGTAATGATCTGAACTTGAAAAAAAAAAGGACATCAGCTCATCCTTCTTTTTCACCTCAACAGTCACTCCTACCATGTCAACGAAATCTTCCCAAGTACAAACTCATGCTGCTAATGTGGATCAGCACCCAGGAGAAATCATCACCAAGAGAAAGTGTCGTACCAAGGCAGAAATGGAGGCAGCGCGTGCCAAACAGCTGGCTGTGAAAGTCGAGAAGGATGCTATCACAGCTGAGCTGATGAGGAACATCGCTCGCTTGGAGGACGAACTTGCTCAAAAAGACACAAAGGAACGGGCTGGGATTCAAGAGCGACCAAGGCCTCAACCACAGGCTGTGGCCTCATCATTGGGTGGCAAACCTCGCAATGAGAAAATGCCTAACGGAGAGAAGGGCAGTCAGTTGCGGAAAAGGGTGAATGCGATGCTTTACTGACCTTGATGCTGCTAATTCTGAGATAGATGCGGTTGCAAAAGACACTGCAGGAGCGGCTGGCAAAGCTGTGATGGATGATGTTGTGGAATTTGAAGATGATCCTGTTGCTGGTTATCGAGATGATCCCAAGGACCTAACCTACACACCACAGGCTCAGCAGCAGGCAGAGGAAATAAGCGACGAGGAGATGGGCCAGCCAACGAAGAAGAAAAGAGTTCAGAAGGGGGACAAGCGAGCAGCCATCAAGGCGTACTGGAAGGTGGTGGAAGTAAAGGAAGAAGAACAAGAGCGTGAGTACCGATTTTGCTTCCTGATTGTTGCAACGTTGAAGGCTGAAGGTTGTCTCGTATCAAAGTCACCCAAATTGGAAGATGCGACCACACAACCAACACATGTTGATTCTTGACGATATCACACTTTTTTTTCACACCCGCAGTACTCTCGACAAGAGTCAGGTTGGTATCATTGATAAATGGGCAACTGAAGTCTGCCAGATGGGTCAGCCCCCCAAGAGGACTCCTACGAGGAGTCTTCTTAGCAAGGATCACTCAGCTAGTCCTACAAACTCCTCAGGTGCGGCTTCTTTCAGGCGCACAGCACACGGTCATTCTGGACTGTCCAAGAGCTCAGAACCAACCACAGTTGAAGGTGTAGATATCCCAGACTTGGATGTGGTTGTTGCAAGATCGTCTAAGTCATCAAACCCGGTAATGTGGCTATTTTCATAAAAAATGTCGTCTTAAATTCTGGTTAGGTCGGGATCAAGATTGAAGATGCAACCATGACCTCAACGACCAACATCAGTGAATTAGGCCATCAAGGCTGCGCCCACTTCACCAACCGCAATCTCCCTTTTGGTGCCCAAGATGCGAACATTTGGCACCGAATTTTCATACCCACATACACTGTCTTCGTCACAAATTACTCCAACCTGTGGACAATTGACGACGACGACTCCGTAACGGCCCTGCAACATATCTAGGATGCCATTTATATGAACCAGGCCAACGTGGTCAACATCCCCTACAAGATTGGTTACATGGACAGTGTATTCTTCATCGTACATTACTATGATCAGCTGAATGTAGATACTAATGTAAACCGCTCAGTCCAATCAACAAATTTATGAATGGAGGGCGACATTCGCATCGGCCGCCCTGGCAGCAATCAATGACTACTTTTTGGCCACGCCTGAACTCAATACCAATGAAGCCTGTGCAGCATTTGCTAAATGCCAACTCAAGAACTTTTTTGCCATTGCCATTGGGAATGACAGAAATGTAAGCATATTTAAATCTAGTTCAATGCTACCATTGCTTAGCATAACAACCCAGAAAAAGGATTTCAAAGGCATATATCAAGGTCCCTTCGTTCTTCAAACCTTCAATGCACATTTCATGGCAATCCACAATGCAATTAAAATTCTGGCAATCTCGAGGAGTTCGCTTGAGCCGAAGTTGGCGCTTGCACTGTCAGCGGCAGCTGTGAGTACTGACATTTGTGGATGTGCACACACTTATGGATGGGTTTCAAGTCCGAAAGGGCCCTTCAGCTGTGGGCCAACAGGGACCTCATGATTGCAAATGAGGAAGAACCTAACAAACTTACCATGACAATAACCAAAGGCATCAACCCAGCCACTGGACGAGACACAAAGGACACAGCATTCACAGAACAAAACTGGGGGAAAGTGACATGGTGTAGAGGCTCCAGATTGTGTGGATCCATTTCCCCTTCGTATCAGACACCGTTCCCGTCAATTCCCTTTCCCATATCATCGATTCCGTTTGATTCCGCTCTTTCCATCGATTCCACTCCGGATTCCACCTCCGGAATCGTTCCTACTCAAGATGCAATGTCCCTAACGACCCGGAATCAGTACATATATAGTTATATATCATGTATCTTCATTGCCCATCTCTCAGTACATAGCACCACTCCACCATTCCTCCACTCCACTCCCCCTATCAATTACAGCCTTCGCTTGTAGTACATGGTTACTACAGCACAGGATCCCTCACAGTAGTATAAAAGTAGCATATTTATACTACAAAATATATAGAAAATACCGACACCCAGAGTCCCATATAGAATCCTCTTATCGTCCCATCTCATATATACTTGCCTTCGTCCTTTCCCCCATACTCTCCCTCTGAGTCCGGAACCCCTGGATTCGGGTTGGATTGACTAGACCTTTCTAAAAAGAAACTAAATTCCTTTGATCACTTCTTAGCTGATCACCCATTCCCATTCCGGGTCTACAACAGAACTCGCTGTCACAGCGGGGTTATCTTAGGTCTATCGAGAAAATGTCATCTGAGGCTTTCAAAGAGGTGATTGAACTGACACAAGAATATGCTCAAAGTGGTCATTACATGGATTCTCAGGGTTCAGTAGAGGAAGACGAGGAGCAAGAGCATGCTGCTCTGATGGAACCTGGCATGAATTGTATGTTTCTCAGCCTTACTTTCAGTTCCAGCATTCATGAGCTCTTACTTAGAATGCCACTGATTATAACCCGGTCAAAAATTGAGTCTGAGTCTCTCCCTGATCCCACCGTGACCCTCAATATGATTCCGCCTGCTTGTTTTCCCTCGCTTTCCTTTTCAAAGTAATACTACCACTAGTACTAGTATACCGTGCACAATTATATGGATTTTAGAGAAAAAATTATCTGTAAAGTTAAATGATTAAGTGTGATTAAGTACGATTAAGTAGATGGACCTTCTTAATTCCACTTAATCACTTAACTACTTAAAAGGTCTTAATTTATGTAATAAGTCGGATTAAGTCGGATTAAGTCAAATTAAGTCAACCCATGTTTTCCTGATGCTGTTCGGCTGGGATTATAATCTGAGATTATTCAAATTTTACTGCCAAAATGAAATAATCAGCTTTCAGATTATTCGCTGATTGTTTGCCGGCAATTGGCTGATTTGGTGTGACTAGTGTGACCATTGAACCAAATCAAGGTAAGGTCTTAAGTCATCAAATCACATGTTGGTGGGTTGTTGGTGACGTGGCATTGTTTTCGCAGTAAGGAACTCATGCTACAGTGTACAAAAATGCATTATAAAATAATAGCATACATCACAGGACTAATGAAGCTCATCTAGCATAGTTCAAGTGGTGAGGTCAAGTGAGGAATTCTTCATTGATTTCCTTGTGGCTACTTTCAGATTATTTGGCCTAATTGGGTTAGAGACAGTCTATTCTTAGTACTAGCTTAGTCAGCATGACTGCTCATCCAGCAGTTATTAATCTCCCATACAAATCTAGAGCACTTGTCACTAAGCCGGGGATCCACCTAAAGTCCATGTGGACTCTTGGTGGACTATAGGTGGACTGCATCCGGACTATTAGGTGGACTGAAGGTGGACTGAAGGTGGACTCACAGCCAAATTGACATTTTTTCATCCACCTAAAGTCCATGTGGAGTCCACCTAAAGTCCAGTCCACATGGTGGACTCCGGAGGACTTTTGATGGAGAATCAGGACTCCACCTAATTGAAGTCCACAAGGAATCCAGGTGGAGTCCAGGTGGAGTCCAGGTGGAATCCGGGTGAAGTCGTCTTTCTGATTTGTAGTTGTTATTTAAATAAAAAAGTGCCAATTCCTGGGATTGAACCCAAGACTTTAACATATCAACCACACAGCTATAACCACTTGTCTACACAACCTTTTCTCAAACTGTGTAGGATTGCTTACAAGTTCTCACCCTGTCCACAATATATTTCTTTATTTATTTCATTTATTTCTTCATATTTATTGTCGTGTGAACAATCAACAATGTCACCTGATGCGTTCCATTCGTGCACGTGACCCTCAACAATCCACCAACATGCCCAATACCACGGCAATGCCAGCACGCGGCAACGACCCAAACAACGCCCAAGCAGCACCCAGCAGATCCTCAACGACAACCAGCAGCACCAAAACGGCAACCCGGAATGGGAGCAACAGAAGCAGCATGGGTGGGGCTCCCACTCCCGCTGCAAAGGTATATTTTTCATTGATTTTTTTGCTACTAACTTATTTATGGTTACAGCGCAGCAACTGCCAGCAGCAACGGCGGCGGCAAGGGCAGCAGCAGCAGATGATGGTGCAACCACAACCGCCAGGACAGTAACGGACTCTGCAAATCCATGACGCTGTGCCCATGCCCACGCCCATGCCAACAAAACGCAGTGCCGGTTAATGACAGGAGCAAGGCACAGTAACGAAGAAAAGTCGCAGCGGGGAGTGGTGCATCCACCCCCACTGCCAAAAGTGAGTATTTTCTTTATTTCTTTCGTCCCTTTTACTTATGCGCCGCGCATACCCACACACCAGGCCACTGCCGAGCACAGAAGGAAGCCCACGAGTGTGCATGCAACCGCAGCAGCAGCAGTGATGCAAGAACCGGACGCGGTGGAGGGTGGTGCACCCACCCCCGCTGCTTCGTGAGTTTTTTTGTTATTCATTCATTTTTTTACTAACAATCGTATTCTAAGTAGCTATGGGGATGACGAGGGACAACGACAACAGTAATGGCAGCAGCAGCAACAGCAGCGTCAATGGCAATGGCAACGGCAATGACAGCAACAAGCGGTGGCAGCAACCGAGGACCGCGAGCGAGGACGGACCGCCGCCCTCTCCCTCTCCCCCCCATTTCCCCCTCCCTTTCCTCCCCGATTCCCCTTCCCTTTCTGCCCCGATTCCCCCTCCCTTGCCACCCCATTAACCCCTCCCTTGCTGCCCCGATTCCCCCTCCCTTGCCCCCCCATTAACCCCTCCCTTGCCTCCCCGTTAACCCCACCCTTGCCCTCCCCCATTTCCCCCCATTTCCCCCCCTCCGCCTCCCTCACCTCCCACTTTCCCCCCCCTTCTCACTTCCCCTCCCACTTTCCCCTTCCCCTCACTCTCACTCCCCCCCTTCCCCCCCTCTCCTTGCCCTTTTTTCCTTCTGTCCCCACCTTATCTTCTCCACCCTCTCCTTTAGTAATAATTATTTAGGTAATTTTGGAATAGTGATGTAGTTACAGAAAACTAACAAAAGTGTGAAATTTCCTGAAAAACTTGCCAAAGATGGGCTGTCAAGACTGACTATTGTATGGCAGCTGTGATCAGACCAAGATCTGAACAAAATATGGCCTGGGAGTGAAAAAGGTAGCAACTCACACAGGAGATGGATGAGGATTTTTTGCAATCAAATAATATGCAGATATCCAGTCACCATTTGTGTTGTTATCTCAATTGTGGAAATATTGCAGAATAATATTATCTAAAAGTGGTATTCATACAGAAAATAGTGCACACAGAAAATACTACTTTATTGTTTTCATTATTGTGAGCATGTATTCAGAAAATAGAAAATGATTCAAATATTTAGGATTTAAATTGTGACTGGATATTTGCATATTATTTGATCACAAAAAATCCCTGTCTGTCTCCTGTGTCAGAGCAAAAGCTTAGTCCTGGATAATCTACATTGTTTAGTATGTTCATAACTCCATGTAAAAATGAACAATGTGTAACATTAATTATGGGGCTGCCTAGCCCTACAACTATAGATAGGATTTGCTCATACAACTGTGTGAATCTGAAGTCTGGCTGCTGAGTTATTTGCCTCAGACTGAAAACAGTTGAATTGTTTGTCTTTTGTAATACATGTATTATTCAGGAACTAAACATGGGGCTGCCTAGCTCTTGTAAGATAGATGATTTTTCCCTGTAACACCTTAACAATCCATCCTGTATTTCATTGGTTATTTACCAAACACAGATATTTGGTATGCATTTCAAGCTCTGCCAGGATTACTGAAAACAGCAATGAAACAGCAATGAAAAAAATGCAAAAAGACCTTAGATAAAGGTCCAGAGGTTTCAAAAAAAAGGCCTATCCAACTTCTGAAATATGACCAGATTATGTTTGCATTGACAAAGCCTGCATGGTCCTCCACATGGCCATTACATGGGAGTTGGAACACATGGAAAGCAACATTGTGGATTCCTATCATTATATCAATCATTGTACATCAGACTATCTGTGTTGAACATCTGCTCCCCTGAATGGTTTTCAACCAAATCTTGTCACAGTTGAACATGATAGGCATGGGAACCCTCATTATAAATGTGTATTTAATACTCAAGCAAGTTCTATTTCAATCATTTACTTAGCTGATACTAAAACATATTATAGGCAAGTGAGCAGTTAAATGCATGGGTAGGAGGATTTCAGACCATTCTGAAAAGAATGACTGTGGGCAACTTTAACTGGTTTTTGCATACAATGCTGTTTCTTCATACAGAGCAAGTGATCAAAAGGCAGACAGAAAAGCAGAAGAGGGGAGAGGAAATAGATTCTGATGGTGATGATGATAGTGACATTGATGATGGAATTGACATTGACAGAGAAGGCTAGCAATTGCATCATAGGTTTTTCATTAACAGGAACTATGCAGTTCAGATGTTGTCTTTATATATGTATCATCTTGAACAAATTGTGAGGGCTTGAACTGAGTGAGTGTTGAAACCAACTATTTTCAACATTCCATATATCATACAATTGTATGATGATAAAAATGTTTCTAAATAATAGAATACTGCTTGTGACAATATTCACTAATATGAAATATTACATAATTTAGTGGTTTGTAACAGTAACATACTCAAGGTTGCATAACAAGTCATGCAACCTTTCTTCAGAATTGAGCACTTCTAATTACAAGAACTGATATAATAATACTGATATTTGATATGACTATGATAAATACAATCAGATAGGGGACCATTAGTTTTGCATAGACTTGAGAGTTACAAAATATGGAGCGTGGGAAAATATTACCTAAAATAAATAATATGCTCTTGTGACTTCTAAGACTCCTGGCAGTTTTAGAATTGCATTATCTACAAAATTGGGTTAGTAAATTACAAAATGGTTGATGAAAGCCGGTGGTTTAGAAATTTGTATAAGGTTTCTAACTGAATTTCAACTGGATTCCTTCATAAAAAGTATGCTAAAATGTTGATTACTGTTTATGATGCTTTCATGTCTAGTTTATATCATGAACCCATGAAATACATAATAGTTACTTTGTTATGATCATCATTCATCAGTCCATGAAAAGTCCGGATAAAGTCCACATGGAGTCCACATGGAGTCCATCTTGAATCTGTTCTTGCATAGTCCATGTCTTGTCCATGTGGAGTCCATGTGGAATCCATGTGGAAGCTTTATCCTGAAAATCATTTATCAGTCCATCAAAAGTCCGGACAAAGTCCACCAATAGTCCACCATGAGTCCAGTCCTACATGCAGACTCCATGTGGAGTCCACCTGGAGTGGACTGGGGGTGGACAAATTTTGGTAGGACTAAAGGTGGACTGAAGGTGGACTGGAGGTGGACTGGAGGTGGACTGGAGGCGGACAATGTGGACTGAAGGTGGACTGAAGGTGGATTCCATGTGGATTCCTGGGGGAGTGATAAATACAGTAAATCCCAAGCTTTTCAAATGCACATTGGCTACTAGTTCAGGGATATCTTTAATACCTTTTGAATACTCTGTTTTGTTTATGATGAAACCTTAACCTTAGAAGTGTATCTAGCTAACTAATGCTGACTAATGAATTGATTGGACTGAGTGAACTGAGTGAATTCTCCTTGATGACAAGGGGAACTCAGAGAATGATAGAATAAGAGTGAACTAGACTGGATTGCAAGCACTAGCTACTACAATGAGTAACTACTAGTACTAAGAGAATGAGGGATCACACTGTGTGAACCCAACTAAGAGTGACTACTGAGTGGTGAGGGGGGAAATCCTACTGACTACTGGAATTTGGGGGCCCTATTTATACTGTTGGAGAACAATGGGGGACTGAGAACAATGGGAAAGTGAGAACAATGGGACTGAGTCATGAGAACAATGGATGGCATCAAAGAGGCTGTGAACAATGGGCTCTATCTCCATTTGGACTGTTTATAACAACTTTGAGGACTGCTCAGAACGATAGACCTCCGTTGTCTTTATGTAAGTAGACAATCACAATCACTCTCTGATGCATCCTATCTTATCATTATCTTATCATCCTCTTGTTCACATCTTATCTAATCATTTCCCATTATCTAGCTGAGCCGCTTTTGATCAATACAAGTAAACAAGATTTGTAATCAATCCATTACTGCTAATATAGGTAAGAATGCTAGTTGGGCTTGTCTCCTTGCACGCGCAATACAGAGAAATATATGATAAATACTAATGAGTGGGGGATGTGCCTCTGTGCACCATACATAAACGGCTAGGTCTGGGCATTGCTAGTGAAGCCATAATAAATGATATAAAGGTAAGCATATATGCTATTTGTGTCTGTTCACTAGCATGCATAATGTGGAAAGGCATAGAATGGGTACTAATGAGTGTAGGTGTGCATCCATAGTCTTGCACTTAAATATCTAAGTCCATGGTCCAATGGTAAACCCATGATATTACACCCAAAACCATTTGGGGTCATGACAACGTTTAAAGCATTAGAGGAAAAAAATAGTTTCAACAGCATTTACAGTATCATCATATGTGAACGTGGCGAAGATATGAAGGGGAAAGAGACAGAGGATGACAGGGAGTGGAAGATGATAAGGCGGGTGCCAGTCAGTGTAGGATATGGGAGCAGTAAAGCAGTGGAGGGCCATGGAGGCAAATGGTGTTAAGGGAGGCGAATGTAGGAAAGGAAGCTTGAAAAGGAAGAGAGGTCACATTGGTGGTTGGTCACTTGCCAGCCATAAAAATAACATATTCAGATGCCCACTGAGTGACTGAGTGGTGTGCAAGAGGATGGTGGAGAAGTGTGGTAATGATGTCTTGTGCTTTAGCAATGATGTCAAGGGGGTGGTTGGAGTGTGTGTTTCTAGCAAGGAGTGTTGTCAGGAACTCAGTGACAGTGGAATCACAATCAGAGAAGACCTGGATAATGCGATGAAATGTGTGTTGCTCAAGCATAGCTGTTATGTCTATATCAGGCAATGCTGCTAAGTACATGACACTACTATATCAAGATGGTGGGAAGGTGGCACGTTTGTTTACAAATGTTTGATACAAGCCACCAGTGAGGGTTGGGGAAATTACCTTGCTTGTCAAGGTTTCTCCACCTCATAATTGAAGCCCTTTTTTCTGTTTTCCATACATAAGTGTAAACAATGTCAGCCACTGACCACAAATGGTGCCAGCACCAGCAAAGACCAAGGGCACAAGGGTGGGCACAGTGATAATGCCAGCTCTCATGGCAGTATCAGCAGTACCAGCACCATGAGCACCAGCGCAGGTACCAACACCGGCGACATCGCTGGCCAGAACAAGCTCGGTACCAGCTCCAGAACAGCATAGCAATGGCCAGCACCCAGTGTGGGCACTGGCACCAGTGAGGGCACCAGCATCAGCACAAGCACCGCAGCAACAGCACCAGTACCAGTGGGGGACACGTGCAATACTAACACCAGCACCAGCATCAGCACCAGTCCCTGCACTAGGGCAAGTCCCAGCACCAGCATTAGTGTGACACCACTCATGCCCACAGCAGGGCAGCATTAGCACTAGCACCCCAGCAGGACCAGTACCAGCAATACTAGTAGTGCCACCATGGCCCCAAGGTAACTTTTTTCTTGTCAAATATTATCTATTTTTTTCATAGGTAACTCAAGTCCTGATAAGGACAAAGTCGTGACCAACAACCAATGGCAACGACCCCAACAACAAAGGCGATAATGACAATGACGGCAATGAAGGTGATGATGATGATGACAGCAATGACTATGACGGTGGCAGTGGCAAGTATGAGGGTGACCAGAAAGGCTAGAATGGTGATGTGCCCACTAACCAGCCCAGGTACTCCCAACCCACCTCCCTGGTCACTCCACGAGGATGAGGAAGTGGAAGCATTTAGGAACGTGGCAAGGAACAACAAAAGAAATGAGGACGATGGGGAAAGAAGGCTCCTCTGCCACCTCCACCTCGTGAACATGCATGGACAGTGTCAATTGACATGCAGACGTCTTTCGCGAGGTATCCAGCAAGGTGTTACGGATCGCTTCTGCAGCGGGCTCCGGCAACAATCAACTTAACTAGGGATCGGATTCCAGAGGAGAGGAGAGCAGTTTTCATTGTTGCTTACAGCTAAGACAACACTGCTAAGAGGGGGGGTCAAGGTCTAATGTCATTGCGAGCCGTGGGGGTTACCCAAAACAAGATGAGTCTGCCCCAAGAACCAGACTAAACGTAAAGAAAGGAAAAGAAGAAAAAGTCCGAACCAACAACAAGAACAGTATATATAGTGACTGGTCTTGAGGGGAGGTAATTAGAAATACAACCATGAAGCCACAACATGTCCAACTCTACCATGTGTTCACCATGAGGCATACATGAGGCGTCCTCATGTCGATGTTCTCACGATCCAGCTGGAGGCCCGGGTGTCATTGAGGAATATAAGAGGTCTGGATGATTCGGATGATTTGTCATCGGATCATGTGACATGCAGAATTGCCAATTCGGGGTCTACACTTGCTGTAACAGGCAAGTGCGTAGTCCAGCAAGTGCATTGCACGGTCAGGTCGAAGATGGGTATCGTCCAGTGTAGGATTGGTGATGAGAGTGTCTTGAGGTAGCGGGGACATAGCAACAAGGTCGGTATAAAGGAAAACAAAGGAATGTGTGGAGGGAAAACCAACTAGGATGGTGGGATAGTCGAGGTCAGACATGTGAACAGCATAAGCTGTACCAGATGATGATGTCTGTGTCGATGACGTATCAAGGAGCAATGTCTTGTCCTGTCTGTGGAACAATGCGGTCCACCTGATGTCGGTATTCGTCCAAGAAAGGGTATCATTGTAAACGAGTGTGGGAGATATCAAGGTTATAGATGGAAAAGGTTAAATGAATGTGGGTCCAGGTTTCGAGTCATGGCACGAGTGACAAGCTGTGGGAATAAGATGTTGGGTACTGCAATGAAGCGATGTCATGTGAACAATATGCGATAGGGGTTGGTTCACTGTTTGGGAAGTCATATGGTTTGTGGTCGAAGTCCAAAAGAGTATGCTTCGGCAATGGTCGGATTAGAGAGAACAGTGAAATGTCTCATGATCGGGGATTGTTCAGAGTTCACATGCAGGTGAGGAATGTTGTCGGATCGTCAGGGAGGATAATGGTAGGCACAGGGTATGAATATGGAAACCAAATATCCAGGTATGGCAATTGTCAATTACGTGGTGAGATATTGTCGAGGTGGAAGTCAGAAGTATCGATGGCAGAAGGGTTTCGGTACCAATGCCAAAGATAGATCATAACAAAGTAGAAACCGATCAGGAAGGTGATGGCAATGCTGCCAATAACAATAACAGTAATGAGCTGTGTCAGGAGTACAGCCATTGTAAATCGGTTTGTCGTGGGATGAAGTCAACAATATGTCAGGGCGAGGGAAAAGACAATAGCAATGATGTCTGTCGGCAAGGAGACTGTTTGGGTACAGCAAGGTAACGTGGGGATGTGTCCATGGTCGGTCTGGATTGTTCTAGAAGAAAAGAGAACAATGACAAGAAGAAACAACGATGTCCAAAAGAAGACAAAAGGGAAAAGGGAACAAAAAAGGAAGGTGTGGCAAAGCAGAATCGTCATGGTGGGTAACGGAGTTGGGATCGGAGTTGCGGAGTTGAAAAATGTAACACAAGGAAATGGCAAGGAAAGACAACAACAACCACAATGAATGTGGGTGGAAAGTCCCTGCCCCCGACTCTACCTCGCGAACACATACAGACGACGTCAATGGATGTGCAGACATTGTTCGCGAGGTAGCTGGCATGTGTACCTGCCTAACCTGAGGCAGAATGGGAATGGTGTGTGGCTAGTAGGGCATACCACGGGTCTCAGATGGGTCAGGCAACCCCACACCGTACCCGCACCCATTGACACTGCACCTGCACCGGGTATGGGTCCAACCCAACCCGCGAGGCCCACAGGTCCTAGCCAAACCTGCGAGGACTGTGGGTCCTGCCCAAACCCACAGGGATCTGTGGTGCCGGATACCTCGCAAGGGCCAGACATGCGTCAATTGACGCGTTTGTCACCCTCGCGAGGTATTCTGGATGTGGAAACAGGAGCGTGGGTGTAGCCCATGCTCCCATTGGTGCTGTGACCTCGCAAACGCCGTCTACATGTCAGTTGATGTGTCAGTATGCATTTGTGAGGCCGCCGTGTGTGCCGTGCTTGGTCGTTGTGCGTGCATGCGAGGTGTGGGGTGGAGGTGAGAGATGGAGGTAAATACCTCGTGAACGTGCACGGTGCACATTCGCAAGGTATCTGTGGTCAGACAGCTTGAAAAAAAAGGTAAAAAACACATACCTAGGCTGGGGGGTGGATGCACCACCCTCCCAGTCATTTCCTGTCATTTTCATTGCCATCAGCAAGCCATGTGATGGTGTGGGCGGCCCTTGGCGCATACCCGCTGGGCACCCGGACACTGTGGGACTCCAGTGGGAGCAGGTGCATGGTAGAATGTGGGTGGTTGGAGTTGACCACTGTCACCGTACCTGTGAGACCCATGACTGTGACACCGCGGTTTTGGCGATACCCATGGTATGCCCTAGTGGCTTGTACAGATGTGGTGTCCCAGTTAGGGACCTGGGGGATTAGTGGGTTCCATAGGGATAAGCATGAAATTCTTAATATCGTCCAGAAAATTGGCAGAAATCCCACTCATACTAGTTATTTGTGCCCTTGTTTGTTGTTTGTTGTTCAGTTGCACTGCAAGCAGAGTTTGGTCCATCGCTCTAAATGGTTCTAAGTCACGCGAGCAAGGTTTCTGCCGACGAAGTCGGCATTTCACGAGTAAGAGTACGGACTTTGAAAATATTTCATTCGGAGTAGCTCAGTCTCGGAATTGTCCTAACACAATGAAGAAATTACTCTTATTTCCCCCTTCCCCGAACCGTGCGGCTTGGCAGGAGCCTGCCCTTTGCTGCGTGAGTTACTGTCAAACATGTCTTCAAGTTGACATATTATAATTATACAGTCCCTCATTTTCAACTTCAGCCTAGTCAAATTATTTCACGCAGCCTGGCACCGATTGTTTACACGGTACACTAATGTTCATCCTGCTAACACCTTGCTGACACCAAATGCTCTTAGTATCATAGTCGCTCAATGGGGAAAGGTGGCAAGAAAGGCCCTCCGTATCTCGACAACCCCCACGCAACATTCATCGTCATTGATCACCCTTGGGGACAAGGTGGCGATAGGAATAGCCAAGGGTTTGTCAACAATGTCGGTGCCTGGGTTCGGTTCATGAGTCAACAGCAAGGTGGACTCCGCCCAGCGCAAGACACCCTCGCAAAGGTGATATACACCAGGAGCACAGTGAGTCTCGACATTCAAAACTTGGGAGAGGGTACTCATCTTGAACTTTAGATGGATGCCGTCATCGTCCAGCTTCCTGAAAATGTCGATCTTGCGCCTTACCTTGGTGCGCACCAATGGGCCGAATTCCTGAAACCAAACGTTCGTCGAGGACACGAATCAACCATTTCTAATATATTTGAATACAACTACAGAAGTAATGGAGACCCCGCAAATCGTATACATCAAACTATTGTTTATATTGATATTCACACTGATTCGACTTATTAGATAACTGGAGCGAAAAGTATCCCATAAATGAGCTGCCCCCACCTCAATTCCCGATTCAAGTTCCCTATCCTCCGCCAGGCTATGCTCAGAGGCCTCCGTCATTGATTCCGCTGACCAAGGCCATGTCAGAACCCATCAAGAGATCACTGACACCGCCACCCCTTGAGAAACCAGAGGAAAAACCACATGTGAGTAATCCTCCTATCAGGATATCTGAACCTGATCTGAACAATCGGTTATCAAGGAACCAAAATCTTTGGTAAAGAAAATGGATCCATTTGAAGAAGGTAGGCAATCACTGTTCTTGGAATCAGACTCACAGTCCTGTTCAGAGGATACTGCTACTCAGTTCCTTCGATCGGCTAAATTGAAGACAGAACGAGAGGAGAATAAACCAATCAACGTCAAACAAGAAGTATCCAGTGAGTATATCGCAAGGGTGACTGTATTCAGACGTATTGAAGATAGCAGGTGAATATCAGCCATCAAGTGATTATTTTGCACTGGCAACACAACATCATGTCTCTAAAGGTAATGTTGATATGGCCTTTTATTTATTTCATTTGACTGTGTTCAGATCAGCATGTGACAATCAAGAGTGAAGTATGGGACCAAAAACCCGTATTCAAAAGTAAGAATTCAGCTCATTTCTTGTTATTGGACTTGAAACACAGGCTGTCAGCTTACAAACCTGAAGGAGAGCTAGTAGATGCAATTCAGCATCTCCAAGCACGGAGAAAAATGGTTCATGGTCAGCTGTATGGAATTCTACTGAGAGCAGTGGAACTTAATATGCTACATAGGGACAAATTCTGACCCAGTCAAAAGAGAACCATCAGCTGTGTTAGATTCAACCAGCGCTCCGCAAGACCCAAGGAAAAGGCCATGTTTGTTGCAATCCTCCAAATTGATGCAGATGTACTAATTTTGACTGTAGTTGACAGATCACGACAAGCAGTGGTAGAAGAACAAGATGACAGTGAGTTACTTTTAATTGTGGGTGCAATTCTGTCACTGAGGCTCTGGAAGGACATTTGAAAAAGACCAAGGTGGAGAGTGAGTGAAATAAAATACTTTGTGTTTCTAGCTTATTGTCATTACATTGAAATTGAATTCCAAAATCTTACTTGAAACCTAATTTATTAATTTACAGCTGTGCAGGTAGCTTGACATTTGTAACTTTTTGAATCACTTGAGAAACTAGAGGAAAGGGCCACCTTTGGTGGCGCAACCTTGCTTTTCATAAAGTAATATACATGGTGTGAAGTATGAGCGGAGGGGGGTTTTTTTTTTGGGAAGACTGTCGGGATAAATACAAAAGATAGCGGGGAAGATTTATTTTAAAAAGGCAGATTTCTTTTCTGTTGGAACATCGATAATTTCAGAGCAAGAGTGTGACGGGTGAGTTGGTGACGTGGGACAGATGTTGATGTGAGAGGCCACGGCGTTGTGATTCAACTGAAATAGAGAGTTAGTGGATTGAGTCGTAGTGAAGCGTTTACAGATGGGTGTGCATTGTGAACGATCCGTTATATTGAGAGGGAGGGAGTGTGAAGGTGGTTTGAAGACCGTTCGCGTTGACAGTCATGGTTTTGCGATATTGAGAGAGTGACAATATTGAGTGACCGAGGAAATGTGAACGCAGTTTGATGAGGGTTTACAGTGGGGTGGATTGCGATGTTCATCGGAACCTGAAAAGGAAGAAGAGATGGGTAGGTTAGTATTGTTATTTGAAAAACTCGGGTGATCTTTGGAGATAGGGGTAGCGATGTCATTGTCAAATGAGGAATCTTCGACTTTCAATCCGCTGATGCCTAGCCCCGTTGACTTCACAGCTTTTTTTCACGTCGTACGTTTTGTGGATTGGCAAGATTTGCATGTCCACGAGGTTCAGTGGGCGCTGAGGTGGAATGAAGATCAATGTGATTCGTATGAAGTGTTGTTGAACGCGCCTCATGTGGTGAGTTTGTTTGGGAAAGCAGCAGATGATTGACTAACGTTGGGTGGAGTATGTTCACATTCATCAGATATTTTACCAAGGTAAATGAGAAGGCTTTGCGAGACATGGGATTGATTTTCAAGAGTAGGCGTGCATGTTCCGACATTGGAAGGACATGAGTGGGAGGGGCTTTGACAGTTGTCGGGAATGGAAACTGGTCTTTGCTGTCACTGTGGGAGAACATGATGACGAATTTTTTTCGTTTCTCTTTGGGGGAGGGTAGCTGTAGTTTACATGGTAATTGAATGAAGCTGACGGGCTTGAGTGGCTGGTTACATTTTTTGTTTCTTTTTACCCTTCAGGTCGCTGATAACATCAAAGGGGTCTCGTTTTAAAAGGTGTTTTTTGTGAGGCGAGGAGTGGGCGCTACGAGTCGGTGGGAGGACAACGCGGAGTCCCGCGATGTCGGCTACAAAGACATCACGGCTAGGACGCGCTTTCTCCCTCACTAAGAATTTTTGCAGTGTGAAACAGGCGGCGACGGTCGCGCCTCTCAGTGTTTCGATGTACTCCCGTGGTCCAATGAGATCGCCTTCCATGTTAAAAGCAGGGAGCGGTTTAACGTTGTAAACGCCATCCATCTCCTCCAGTGCGGTTTGTGCTTCTTCACTATCTACAGGCCAGTCACTGATTTTGATTTCGTCTGTGAGGTCATCTGGGAGAGTGTCAGAAATGAGATGAATGACAGTGAGAACGACACGCTTACTTTGGTTTTCTGGCTCGACGTCTTCGCTGGAGGGGAGGGGGGCCCTCTGGAAGTTGATGAAACAGAAGAAGCCAAATTGAAAGGTGGGCAGTGCTTACATGAAAAGGTTGGTGTCGAAATCGGATTTTCATCATTCCGCCCTCGCCTTCTTTAAGGATCCCTTCAGAGATAGAGCCGGGATTTTTGGCGGTGGTCATGAGCTTTCGGAGGCTGGAGATCGCCGTGTTGAAATCTTGGTTGAGTGTTGACGTACTGATTGGTCCTCCGGTGCATGTCAGTTTGATGTCAGCAAACCTTTTCGCCCCGCCAACATTGCCACGCCACATGCCGTCTGGCATCATCCAGAAGTCATCTTCTGTGATTTGGACGAGGAGGGAGAGTTCGACGGAGCTCCCAGCATCACCGGCCATCATTGGCAAGATCGGGTTTAAAGGCAAATGTTTTTGGTCAGGGTCATGAGCGACGAGACGAAGGGTACGACCGTCTCTCATCCATCGAAGGCTTCTTGTTGTGTCAAGGTTGCCTAAATACTTTCCAGATGCAATAAGAGCTGTGCACCACAGGCCAACCTTGTCGTCTTGAACATCGACAGAGGAGGTAGTGATGGAAGGCGGAATTCCGTGTACCCGAATGCTGTTCATTGTGTCTGTGAGTATGAAAGGAATTTTTTGGGGAACAGACGGACGTGACATTATGAGAGATAGCGGCCATCTCCTGTTCATGCAACGTCTCTTGAGAGCTCAGGGAAGTGGATGGGGTGGTGGGCGGGGTCATAGCGTCTGAGAGTGCGATCCCAGGTGTCCGTCATTCCATTTGTCATTATACGTTGGATGGCTTAAATTTATAGCAGACGATATTAATAGAATCCGGCACAACTTTGATTGGTTTCAAGAGAGTAGTCATCAACGGCTGAAGATGGAGATGTGTCATTACTTGGAAAAGATTTGTGGCGAGCCACAGTATGTCATTACATTGATTGTCCGTCATCGTGTCTTACACATCTCAGTGACTGTTCACACAGGGATGCTCACTGCACATGACATTCGACACCTAACAGTATGGGAGTTGAAGGTGCTTTCACGCGGCTCCGTTCAGTTCGGTCAGGCTCAACGGAAAAGGGAGGATATTGTGCATCGAATCATCGCCATCGGATCACTGGCATTGCACAACCATCTTCTTTCCGTGGTATCAGCAAAGCAAACACGAGTGAAGGAAGCTAAGGAGTTGAAGGAATTCGAATGAAAATGGAAAGTGGAAGAAAGCTATGAAATTAGGCGGAAAAAAATCAAAATTGACCGGACATTTTTACATGTCGACCCATGTCATTTCCTTGACTTGCCATCAGAAGGTCAAACTCACGATTGTTATTGCGAATTCTATTCAGCGACATCCAATGCCGCTGTGGAGATGGGAGTCTGTGGGATTTGTGCACGAGAACTCAGTGTTCAAGATGATGAGCTTCATTGTTACAGTTTGATGGATCTGCCCAACTCACATCGATTAATTCCAAAACTTGCACATCTGGCACACCACATCATCCATGGGAGGCTTCTTGATCCTATGGCCATGGAAATGGGAGATGCGATGTCAACGACACGGGTGGTCGCATGCAAACCATGCATAGTTTCTTTGCAGGATTCATGACAACGCCCTCCTCCTCTCTCTCTTGCGAATGGGCTTTGGATCGGGGAGGTGCCATGGGAACTCAAGAGGCTTACGTTTGCAGAACAAATGTTGATCGTGCTCTACTATCCTCGCGTATACGTGTTTAAACTTTTTCCACATCTAACTTATTCGGGGGTCGACCAACGAAGTTTACAACGTGGGATGGGAGGCACAGTGAGCACGTATGATTTGGACATCAAAGGCGCGAGTGCAATGATTGAAGGTGATTTTTTGCCACGCAAGCCACGGATTTTGGCAAGTGTGTTGTCTATTACATTCGTTGGAACATCTGTGGTTCCGACGACATGGTTACGGTCGACATTCAAGGTTCGACGACAAGTGGTACATGACGCGTTACGGTGGTTGAAGGTCCATAATCCGAAATATTATGGCACCGTCCAGCTGTCCATGGACAACCTTTTCCAACTTCCAGAAGATGATGTGCCAGCTGAAGTTGTCGGGTTAGTGCGACACTCATCAGATGACATGGTCTTGGATGAAGAGAATGCAGGATATGTGCCGTCTCACGATGATCCACTGGCAGGTGATTTTTTTTTGGTTTTAACAATGTCAGGTGCGATTTAACCAGTTAAATAGCGTATAACGGTGAGGGAGTGATGAATGAAGACAAACAGAATGTGGGTGACAGCGAAGGTGTGAGTTGTTTTTCACATTCGTTAAAAAACAGCCTGAAAGGATTGAAAACGAATTAGGACCCCAAGTGATCCCTATGCATGTGTCTGGGTCGGTCGACAGTGACCTTACCAAATTGACGAGTTCTGAGATGATGATGTGGGGGCTGGCGAACCTATGGAAGGAAGGGAAGGAAGGGGGGTATGCGGTAATCCATGGACAGGACCCTGTTTCAGATTTCGGGACCTCACACTCCGCAAATAAACAGAAGACGAGAACGATCACAAAGGACAAACCGAACTTCTTTGAAAAAACATTCCCATGTCTCTTCCCTTATGGAACGGGTGGGATTGAAGCGGACCGGGAGACACAAATTGATTTCCGACAGCATGTACAATGGACAATGCAATATCACGATCGGAGGTTTCGAACGCATGAAACTTTCCGCTTCGTTTCATTTGGTATTTTACAACGCCGCCAAGCTCTCTCTACAGCTT
The DNA here is from genome assembly GCA_963556145.1 of Hygrocybe punicea. Lineage (NCBI taxonomy): Eukaryota > Fungi > Basidiomycota > Agaricomycetes > Agaricales > Hygrophoraceae > Hygrocybe > Hygrocybe punicea. The sequence goes on along the minus strand of OY744462.1, from coordinate 4,707,555 downwards.
GCGTTCAGATAAAAAGGAGCGACTTTCAATGAGATGCAGCAAGCGTGATGGCTTTGACGCCTGAGCGTTTGAAACAAGCAGCGAGGGAAGAAGACGCTAAACTGCCCATCACAGATCCTACCGTGCGCAACATCCATCGTCACGTTCATGGCGCGGTCGCCCGCGTTCAGGGTACAGATCAGGCACGGTATCAGCTGCGGAGCCAGATCTGGTCAACGTCATTGTTCCATGGTCCACCGTCAGTTTGGATGACTATCAATCCTTCCGACCTGCACGATCCGCTGCTGCAAGTTTTTGCGGGGGAAGATATAGATCTTGATAATTTCTTCGCATCAGCGGGTCCCGATCGTGAACGGAGGGCATGTAACGTCGCTCAGGATCCCTATGTGGCAGCAAGGTTTTTCCACTTCACAATCAGAGCGATCCTGGAATGCCTTTTTCAAATCCGAATTAAGGAGAACAAAATCAATAGCAGGATGGGGGTCTTGGGTGAAGTAACGGCTTATTTTGGTGCAGTCGAGGCACAAGGGCGTGCAACCCTACATCTTCATCTCCTGCTCTGGTTGAAGAATACACCGTCCTTTGATCAAACTGCAGTCCTTCTCAACGATGAAGGGTTTCAAGAGAAAATGATCCGATATATCGATGCAAATTTTCGCGCATATTTACTGGGACTGGAATCATCGGAGAGTATCAACCACATCACGAAGGAAAAAGAGATCAGCTATAGTTGACCTCCAAATCCATCAAGCCCTCATTACAGGACGGAATTGAAAGCATTTGAATTGAGGTTGGCATGCATGGAACAGGTCCATACATGCAAACTCCGACGTTGTCTGAAGTACAACAACAACGGAGTTCTCATATGCAAGCACCATGCACCTTTCCGCGTGGCAGAAGCAACATTTGTGAATGCTGATGGACAATGGGGTTCACAACGAATCTATCCTTTTATCAATGGTTGGGTCCCGGCCATCCTTATCAATGTTCGATGCAATAATGATGGGAAACTTTTGACCAACGGGGGCGACACTAAAAACATCACCTTTTACGTCACAACGTACGCCGCCAAAAAACAGGACAGGGATTCCAATCTTTCAGCCGTTTTAGCAGACGCATATGTGTATCACCTGTCCCATCCGAATCCAAGCTATGTTGTCGACTTACACGCACAACAAAGGCTTCTCATGTTTCGTCTTGTGCACGCCATCAATCATGAACAGCAGATTGGCAGTCCCATGGTTGATTCATATTTGATGGGATGGGGGGATGTGTACAGGTCACATACATATTCCTACATCTATTGGTCAACGTTTGTAGCGAATCTGATGAGTGCCTTCCCATCATTGAGAACGTAAGTGTTTGGTTTAGGATTTTTACAAGCGACTGAAGGTTGTTTTCAGTCCCAAAACATCGGATACGGAAGTTGACAGTGTGTTGGTTATATGATTTTTATTTACATTCACATGTATTGATAAGACTGTTGTTTTTTATGACAGAGTACCATGTGGATCCGGTGAGCAACAGGAGTGCGTGGAGGGAAATGTTGAAAAAAATACGGAGATGGAGGTGTGTGAAGACGAATCAGATGGCAGGGACCATGATTAAAAGATGATTGCAGTTGATTGCAGATGTTCTTACATTGGACGTCGCTGACAACAAACATTTCTACCCCAAAAGCCAAGTGACGGACTATAAATGTCGCAGAGACATTCTTAAAGATTATAATGTGTTGGATTTTTTTGTTCACACATATGAAGTTGATGAAAATCCATTTGAAGCACATCATGAACCTCAGACACGAGGACGACCATGGCACGAGTGCATCCCATATCTCAGTACCCATCCCACTGGTGATGACCACCTGTAATCATTAAAACAAGGCATTGCCCAGTTGAGAATTGTGTATAATACCGTGACTTTAATGATAATGGTTTCATTGAGTTGCCAGTGGCACAATGATAACAATTATCATTGCATCCCGGGGCATTATCATTGGCAATCATTGGTCATTTTCATTGCCTGCTGGTGTTATCATTAGTTATCATTAGCCCATTTTCATTAATTCTCATTGCTTGCCGGCGTTATCATTACTTATCATTAGCCCATTTTCATTAATTCTCATTGCTTGCCGGCATTATCATTAGTTATCATTAGCCCATTTTCATTAATTCTCATTGCCTGCCGGCATTATCATTAGTTATCATTAGCCCGTTTTCATTAATTCTCATTGCTTGCCGGTGTTATCATTAGTTATCATTAGCCCATTTTCATGAATTCTCATTGCCGGCCTTATCATTAGTTATCATTAGCATATTTCATTGCAATTCTCCCTGCAATCTGGGGCATTATCATTGGTTACCATTCCTTTCATTGCAATTCTCATTGCCTTTATCATTAACAATCATTGGCTATTTTCATTGCAAATTTCATTGCCTGCCTGCTATAATCATTCAGCCAGTCTTAAGATATTTTATTATTGCATAAAAGTTTTATCATCATCTCACCACACTCAAACATTGGAGTCAAACATTATGGTTGTCCAGTTGATATAAAGTAAAAAAATAATAACCAGATTATTCAAGGAGTCCGTTGAAATCTCCATTCACCATTTTGGATCCTTCACTCACTGCTTCGGAATCTTCAACCAGTCAGTTCAATGTTAATAGAATACATGAAATAGATGTATACCGTTTGTTGGGAGAAACCTCTCCATTGTCATCATTCTGCCTCTTTTCTCCTCGGGAGCCTACAGGCATCTGCATCATCACCCAGTGAACATCTTCTACTGCCGAAATAAAGCTTGCTTCCAACTTCTGATTCCGAAGAGCCCATCCCCACCAGAACAATGTGAGCACAATCAAAAACAGACCGCTTCCTCCACCACACTTCAAACCTGCCCAATCCACCGATGTTGGCAATTCTTTAGCAAGTGGCCATATTTCACCAGTACGACGCCATTCTGGCTGCATAGCAGTCCACCACTTCCGCCATTGGACCTCAAACTCACGGGTCTTAATAGCTGGGACATTCTCCATGCATCGGTGATGTTTCATCCACCACGCCACTTCCTGTGGTCTATATTTCACAGGGAGTTTCTAGGCAGGGATGAGTACATGACATATAAAATCACAGACAGCCATACCTTTTCAGATTCCATGTGCGGTTCAATAGTCTGCCAGTGGGAAATCAGTGACTGCCAAATATCTCCCCCAGGAAAGCTCCGGAAGCATGTTATGGCATCTTGTATCCAATTATCCACCCTAGGATTGTCGGTGGATGAAGACGGTTTTTTGGGTATTGGATCGTTGGTTGGCCAAACATCAAGGGTACCAAGAGTACCATTGTCCTCGGCTGAATGAGCGGGAGGCGTGTTGGTCAGGGATCCATTACCAGTGGGGGGTACATCGACAATAGGGGATGTGGGTGCTTGAATGGTATTGACCTCGACACCAGGGGGTTCGTCAAGGTCCGGGGATTCGCTATCAATGAGGGCTGGATTGCGGGTAGCATCCTTGTCTGCTGGATTATGGTAGCCATCATTCTCCGACATGTTGGGACTGTCAGTTGTATTAGAACATGAAATTGGTATAGTAGAGGACATGCACTCACATGGCAGGAATAGTCTCTCTCCTGGATGAATGACGAACCGATGCAGTGCCTTTATTCTTCGGCATGCCCCCCTTCTGATTAGCCTTCCCCTTATCCAACAGGAACCAAGCTTCCTTCGCAAACTTCTCATCCAGTGTTTTCAACAATGCCTTGTTGCGGGCGATATTTGCCATTTTCTCAACCTCGTAGTCAGAAACCTTCTTTCCCCCCTTCCCGCTACCAAAACAGTCTTTGACGAGCTTGCCATCACTACCATCATCGTCGGTGCCATCTTCACTATCACCATCTTCGTCAGTGTCGTCTTCATCATCGCTGACCGCAGGTGTTGTCTGTTCTGAAGTTTGCAGGGCGCGCCGATCACAAACATCTTTCGCTGTGACCTCGTCAACACAGTCACAACCCTGGCAGCGCATTGAGTTACTCACAAAAACAATCATGAAGAAAGCGTTCAAATGGCCTCATTATCGCCACATCCCATTCATTCCCCATAGTCTGGTCGAATTCTTTGCCATCACATGTCTTGCCTCGACTCAACCTGCTTAAACAGTCTGACAAAGTCAAACAAAGCACCAAGCTCAGACTTACGTGTAAGTTGTTATCTGACCTCCTAGGCGTGGATTTGGACCACCGACAACAAGCGTCATCACCCAACCTGTCTGTTTTTCGATCGAGTCCAGGATGACCTTCAGTGTTTGAGGTAAATGATCCATTGCTCTGGATTAAGATATTAACATTCACTCCTGCTGTTCTATTGGACAGAATCTTACGTTTGAAAGCCCTGATTAATTTCCATTGAACTGTCACCGGCCACTTCCACCTGTCGCAAACCCTGCCGATACTCCTCGACCTTTTTCTTCACATCGGCGGTTGCGTTATCGTAGCACTCCTTCATAAACTCATTCTTGAAAGCGAATCGGCTTTTAGCCTCTGTTCCTTGCGGTACGGTTTTTAGGTAAGCGTTATAGCGGCTATTGATTTCTTCCGTATTGTTATGAAGTTTTTGATACGCTTGCCAGGGTTGAAGCATTTTAGGTTTTCCTATCTTTAACAGGTTTCGCATGCCCGTTCCCGGCGTGGCAGCGCGTGTATGATTATGGAACCAGATGAATATACGCTGCATAATAATGTGTTAGTACAGTCGGATAACGTGACAACAGTTCACTAACCTTTTCAACGGATTTTGTCTTTACAGCAAGGGCTTTTGATTGCTTTTCCGTTGTAGTACTCCCCTGTGCCTGTGTGACCTCTTCCTTGGATGGCAAACCGATAGGAAAATCCGTCACCCAAGCTTTGTATACTGTGGGAAAAAACACAGATGTTGTCGTCTTGTCCCGTTGAGCTTGAATAAAATCAGGTATGCGAGATTCGAGCCATTTCCTCTGCGCAGGTGTTGTCCACTGAGCTTTTGTCATGTTGCAATGGGTTATTAGACTTTGTTGGGGGTTACGAAAATCTAGTGTCATCAACTTTTCTAGAATCCCCATCGCTTAGGTCACGCCGAACTGGTTCATCTCCGAAGAGCATATCCAGTCCTACTCTTGTTTCATGGACATTCAAGCAGCTCAATACACTCTGCCCAAAGGTATGAATCCAAACTGTTCACCTGGACTATTTATCTTATTATTCTAAAGAGGACAAGCTGGAACCGACAAACCTTTCCGGTCCACCCGAACTGCCTCCGTGCTCTACCCGGCCAGACTATGTGGCGCTCGCGAAGCAAGATGAAATAGATTCTCCCACCGCACATGCCTTGATGGTGGAAGATGAAGCTACGCTACGTAAACAAGAGGTCATTATTCCCACTAGTAAGGACCCAAACATGTTGCCGGCGTTGTTAAAAGCTAGCCTAATATCATCATTCATCCAAGGGAGCAAGTTGGAGGTGGTTGATCCTCCCAGCGCACCAAGTTTACCTCCCTACTCAACCCAGCCAAGCAGTGTGGTCCCCATCGATCAAAACGTAGAGGTTATTTCATCACCATCCCCTGCAATCCATGTGAATCCAATCGCCCACAATCGCGATGTCCCAGCATTCCTACTTCAGTCATTCGCCAGGCTTGATGTCCGAGAACCTGGGTCTCCGGCTCCCAGGATGGTGTCTAGTCCGTGGAAAGGGAGGTATTATGTTGTCTTCGTGGGCAAGAAAACTGGCATATTCACAGATTGGTGTGTGGTACAATACAGTGCGATTGATAAGTGAATGACTTATTTGCAGGAATGAGGCCGCGAGACTTGTCTTGGGAGTGCCAAATGCCCGACACAAAAGCTTCAAAACTGAAAATGAAGCCTACACTAGTTATGAAGAGAACAAGCGACAGGGCAAGGTGAAAGTCGTCAGGGTTAATCATGCCGATGATATCGAATTTGGACCTGTAGAATGTGCGATGGAGTGATCGCAAGTATATGCCAAATGTGTGTGCATAGCTGTAGAATAGACCGTGGTCATCGAGATATTTGTTTTGGTTTAGGAAATTGAAGTTGGTGTGTAAAAAAAACCCTAAGACTGGCAACTGCCAAGTGCCAGTGAGTCGTGATACCCAAAGTTACAACAGAAAAAAATTCTACGGCACATAGAGAAGATATATGCTAGTTCCTAATCAAAACTTGGTATGACTCTCGGTACTTAAATTCTGGCACATAGAGAAGATATATGGAAGTTCCTAACCAAAATACTTCTATGATCATAAAGTGATCATGCATGGTCTCGGACATGTGACAAACAAGACTCGTCACGAAGTTCAAGTTACTTGTCTTTGTCTTAGTGTGTACCTCCCGTTTTCTTCTTCTCACTCTTCTCATTCTCGATATGGGCAAGAGGAAGCATAAGGAGACTTCACCCGTCCCTGACCGTGACTCTACTCGTGTTAATCTGTCTAAAAAACGACGCTCTGTCTTTCGCATATCTCGACCTGTTTCCAACCTCGGTTCTCGGTCATCATCCTCAACCCCTGCTGTTAGTCACATATCCAAGCTAAGGCTGCTCTCCAGTGGGAGGCTTTGGCACCAGAGAAAGGGCAAGGCCTGCATTGACTCAATCTCGGATATTCAGGATGTCGTACCAGAGGTTGTAGAACGTGCCCCTTCACCCAGTCTCGACAATGATGACATCATCGAAAGCCTCCAATCCCTGTTAAGGCAAAGCAAGGATGCAATCGGAAAAACTATTCAGCGGTAAGGTTTTCTTTTAGCTTCACATATGTATTTTCTGAATTGGATAGTCTAGACTAAACTCACTGAATGGTTAGCGTACAGGGATACATTTCTGGATGAACTTCTCCGACATGATGGTCATGGCGATTATCTAAACAACGCCATGTGTTTATGTGGGCTCATGGAGGGTACTTTGCGATGCAAAGATTGTCTCAGTCAGAACTTGTGCTGCCGCAATTGTGTGCTTGATGCTCATCGCAATCTTCCTCTACACCGGATTGAGGTACAGTGGTTCCGTTCCCTGGCATGCGACAGAGGTCTCACTTGTTGCAACAATTCACAGGTCTGGAATGGTACATTTTTCGATAAAATGACACTCCACAGCCTAGGACTTCGTGTCCAACTGGGCCATGGTGGCGGACGTTGTTCTTCTCCTCAGGCAGGATCTTCGAGCTTCACGGTCTTTGATATGACTGGTGTCCACCCAGTTTCGGTAGACTTCTGTGACTGCCGAGACGATGGCGTTGACCACAAGTGAGTGCAACTACTCCATGCAGGGTGGTTTCCTGCAACATTTGATCGACCGAAGACTGTATTCACCTTCGATGTCCTCGAAACATTCCATGAGCTTACCTTACAAGGTAAGACTCCATTGTATGACTTTTATCATACAATTCTCCGCAAAACCGATATTCTTAAACTTGGCAAGGCTACGGTAAGTTGATGTGCGGCCTCTTTTACCCATATTGCTGATATCCTGAGTAGTATCGATACACAGAATTCCATCGAGCGATGCGTCTCTGGCGCCATCTTTTGATGCTCAAACGGGCGGGCTGTGGCCAAGATCCAGCTGGCGTGGATGCCACAACTAAAGGAGAACTCGCCGTTGAATGTCCCGCATGTCCCCACCCTGGACGTAACCTTCCCGATGACTGGGGATGTGCACCACCAGATGTTAGGCAGGTCCCTCCTACCAATAATACGACTTCTCGCTGATTTGTTTGTAGATGGATATATGCGTTACTTCTCGCCCTGGATGCCAACTTCAAATTGAAGTGTAAGGAGCGCAATATTAAAGACGTCGAGCTTGCCCCTGGGTGGGCATACTTTGTAGAACAAAGTCGTTATCTGGAACATGTCAAAGCCCATGTTGACGAGCCTGAGGTAGGCTATTATTATGCTGTGTCCTAGTCCCGACCAATCGAAGATTTGTTTTGAAGATCAATACTTGCACAAATGAGAATGATGCTATTACTCGGGCGAACACACGATGTACCCCTGGATACAGTGTATCTGGAGCTGGTTTAGTGATCTGTGCTAGGCATGCATTGGTACGGAAGAACGGAGTCAGGGATTTGCAAAAGGGCGAGAGGTATGTCGAAGTTCAATACTTGTGCTATCTGTAGGGCAGGCATTGACGTGTGGTCATAGGTACTGCAACATCGACTTCATACTTCTCTCAACACTGGTGTTTGTCACGATTCTTCGGCTGATTATTTCATATGATATTTCATGTCGTTATTCCATGAACTTTCGGAAGCGGATTGCTGAGTATCCTGAAGACTTGGCACTCAACATGGATGCTATCAAGTGGGATGCCGTTATCCCCCAATGGCATGTCAATGGTCATGGCGACAAGTGTCAGACTGAATTCTCGTTCAACTACCTTGCTGGCGTTGGGCGAACATGTGGCGAAGATGTTGAATCAGGCTGGTATTCGACGAACCCATTAGGCACGAGTGTTCAGGAGATGGGGCCAGCCGCACGCCATGAAACTCTCAATGATCATTGGGGAAGCTGGAACTTCCAAAAAATTATTGGTCTGCGTGAGTTGCACTTTTCTTCTTCATGTTTGACTTCGCTCAGTTGAGTTTCCAGGTGCTTTATTTTTAAAGAGATTCAAAGATGCTGTTAAAATGCAACTGAAGCATCACGAGATTCTCTCCAAGCGCACTGCCACCTTTTCCCCTGCAACAATTTTGAAATGGGAGGCAATGATTACGGATTGGGAGACTGATAAGGCGAAGCCAAATCCCTACAAAGAACCAGAATCTTGTAGGTCTGGTATTACCGTTGAATGGCCAATTATTCACATTTATTTCAGCAACTACGCTTCAGGATGTACGGCTAGAATTGTTGAAAGAGGAGGCTGCAGACCTTGCACGAGGGGAGCTGCCACTGCATAATGTCAGCAAATCCGAGTTCCTAATTGCGGGGCTAAACCTTGAAGAGCAGCAGCAAGCTCTCCGGCTTGATATTTTGAAAATGAAGGAGAAGAAAACTAGCAAGCTCTCCGGCTTGATATTTCGAAAATGAAGGAGAAGAAAACTAGCAAGCAGTCCGCCGACCTGCAGACAAAATGCAATGCCTTGTGTAGACATATATTACACTGGAGAATGATACAGCTTGTGTATATGCCAGCTACCGCGGCTCTTGTCACACGGACAACTTCTCCGGAGGATCTGGATGATATTAGTGCAGATCATGCTGAGAATCTGCCATTGTTTTTACCCTCATCCCTTCCGACTCATATTCGGAGCATGCCGTCGATATCTGATCTCATTCGCATGGAATGTCGTCTTCGCATTGCTCAAGCAGACGATGCACTTGCCGAAATCCGTCGCCAATGTCGTACCATTGCTGGCCTTTACCAATTTAAGAAACTGAATGTTTCGGGTACTGGCAACAAGCCTAATACTTGGGTTTGGACCCTGTTCAATCGCTACAACCATTCTATCTTACGGCAGGCCGAGCAACATTGATCAGCCCATCAGGCTTTGTTGCTTATTGATCCAGATGGTGACTGGAAGGAGCGGTTATTACGGCTGAGGCGAGAGGATATTCGCGGACCAGGAAAAGAAGACGATGAACCTAGTCATGGTCGTTTTGAACCATCGTGGATTTGGTTGGTATGGCGAGCACCATCAGATTCAAGCCCAGATACTGTTGGTTCCGAGGAGGAGCTGAACGATATCATGCAGGTTGAGTGGGCCAAAACAAAGGCAAGGTGTCTGCGATGGGAAGAAGAGGTTATCCTTCTCTTGGAGGAAATGCACCGCGTTCTTGCTTTCTTTCGCTGGAAGGCAAGATGGTGGCAAAGACAAGCCTCTCGTCATCAACATGGGACATGTTCAAAGGTCTTCCATGGTGTTTCAGCTTATGCTCATAAGCAAGCAGCTTTTCTAGATCGTTTGGCCCAAAGCACCGCTGATTGTTGGCTACCGGCCCTCAAAGCTGAGAATAACAGTCCATTGTGGGAAGGTGACTTTGTGTGGCTGTGAAGCCCACACAAGTAGTAGATATGTCAATGAGAGAAGATGATAAGTGGGTGGATGTAGATGATGATGAAGATGAAGTGCAGGAGATTGATGATTCTGATGAGGAACTGGGGGATTTTTCTGACATAGAAGAATGAAAATGTGCTATTTAATGAGAATGGTAATGAAAATGATAATGTGGAACACAATGAGAATTGCAATGAAAAGAGGCTAATGATAACCAATGATAATGCTGACAGGCAATGAGAATTGCAATGAAAATAGGGTAATGATAACCAATGATAATGCTGGCAGGCAATGAGAATTAATGAAAATGGGCTAATGATAAGTAATGATAACACCGGCAAGCAATGAGAATTAATGAAAATGGGCTAATGATAAGTAATGATAACACTGGCAGGCAATGAGAATTAATGAAAATGGGCTAATGATAACTAATGATAACGCCGGCAAGCAATGAGAATTAATGAAAATGGGCTAATGATAACTAATGATAACACCGGCAAGCAATGAGAATTAATGAAAATGGGCTAATGATAACTAATGATAACACCAGCAGGCAATGAAAATGACCAATGATTGCCAATGATAATGCCCCAGGATGCAATGATAATTGTTATCATTGTGCCACTGGCAACTCAATGAAACCATTATCATTAAAGTCACGGTATTATACACAATTCTCAACTGGGCAATGCCTTGTTTTAATGATTAAATTGGCAGACACGACCCCTTTCAACAAAGAAAAGATCCACTGGGCCGTCTTGTTTGTCAATGCTCTTGACAAATGGATCAAACACGGTGACACTCTTGAATGGGCATGGCCAGTTCAAGATGTCAGGCACATCCAGCAATGGCTCAACCTACATGGATTCCCAATGTTCCAAGAATCTGGAAGTGTGCCGCACGGGCTACAGTCGGATTCATATTTATGTGCCATAGGGATGATCAACATCATTCCACACAACCTGTTCGGCAATCCTCTCTTTACCAATGAGAACAAGCATTTCCTCCGTATTTAAGAGTACTTAAGGATCATGCAGGTGTGCTATTTATTTCATTAATCTAAAATTGACCTGATATGTCATTCTTGCACCAGCGCGACAATCTCATTCCATCATCGGCAGGACCTGCTGATGGCAACTTCCAACCCAATGCTGAGGACTTTTCTGATGGTGGTTCCCAATGCAACACCAATACTGACAACAGTGATGTGGAGATCGTGACTGATCTTTCCATGGCTTCACTACCTGGCTCTGCTGTCCCACGAGCCCCTCGGCCTTTTATCAATCTTCGTGCAACCTCTTCAGAATCTGGTGTTGGCTTATTTAAATTCTTTCAGCCTATCTCTCATGATCAACATCTCATAGCAATATGCCAGCAGGATGCTGCAATGAAGGACGAACGTGAGGACGAAATACGGTGGCACGCCGAGAACAATGCACTTAAATCAATCGAGAAGAAAGTGAGGAAGAGGATGTTAGCCTGGAATCACAAGCATGCTCATCATGCCCGCTTAAAAGCTCAAGTGAGTGCATCCAACACTCTTCTGTTACTCATGTCACTGTTGTATTTCACCAGACATTCAATAAGCCAGAAACAACCGTCAACGATGTTCTTCATGAGAAAGCAGCAATGTCATCCACGATTACCTTTCCCCACAGCCTGGCAGAGGCATCACGCCCCCATCGTGCATTCCGAGAGAGCTTGCATGATCCAAATTCATGTGGGAGGAAACGCAAACCAGTGAACATGAGTTTGACAGATGCTGTTCACATCAATTGGCAACATCCTTTACTTTGGTCTCAAATCGTCTGAGCTGCAACATACGTAGGATATGGAATGTCCCTGACTGCAATTGCTGCAGAACTCAAGTGCTGCAATCCAGATCAATTACTCCTCAGGTCATTGGTTCCTGGATTGATCGCAGCGGTGCACGTCCTGTCTGGAAGCCAGAGGTTATATGAAGAGCACAGAACGGAAATCAACCACCTGGACATGTGAATTATACCAACATCCTTGCCCCATACCCACACATCGTTAGTGGGATTGTGGACCAGCTCAGGACACTTTGCCAGATTGGCATCGCCCTCGATGTCTTTCAGTGTCGTGGTATCATGGTTGTGCATCTTCACCATGCTGTTCTGGAAGTGTTCCGGGTTATTGCAAAGGATGGATCAGTTTTCCGATGTTCGGAATCGTGGGTGAAGCATTTCATTTACCAGAACCTGAAGTGGTCATTTTGCCATTCAACCCAAGCCTCACAAAAGACTCCTGCCAATGCAGATGAACTCTGTCACCATCAGTTTCTTCACCAAGCCGTCACAACTCATGATACAGCAATTCGGTCTCCTGGTTTTTGTGTCAACATTGACCAGACAAACATTGTGTACTAATGTTCCACAAGCTGCACATATGATGATGTTGGCAGCAGCCAGGTTGCTGTGATTGGCAAGGATGAGAAGCGTGCATTCACACTTCTTGTTGGCATATCCGACTCAGGCGATGTACTCCCATTCCAAGCTGTATTTCAAGGTGCAACACAACGTTCCTGCCCGTCTCGTGAATCTGCCTTCTACGAAGAGGCAATGAACCTTGGTTTCAAATTCGAATTCTCGAACACAGACACTGTTACAGATCGCTTCGGCAGTGGGCTCCGGCAACAATCAACTTAACTAGGGATCAGATTCCAGAGGAGAGAAGAGCAGTTTTCATTGTTGTTTATAACTAAGACAACACTGCTGAGAGGGGGGGGTCATGGTACAATGTCATTGCGAGCCGTGGGGGTTACCCAAGATAAGATGAGTCTGCCCCAAGAACAAGACTAAACGTAAGGAAAAGAAAGAAGAAAAAGTCCAAACCAACAACAAGATCAGTATATATAGTGACTGGTCTTGAGGGGAGGTAAATAGAAATGCAACCATGAAGCTACAACATGTCCAACTATACCATGTGTTTACCATGAGACAGACATGAGGCATCCTCATGTCGATGTTCTCACGATCCAACTGGAGGCCCGGGTGTCACTGAGGATAGAAGAGGTCCAGATGACTCGGATGATTTGTCATTGGATCATGTGAAGTGCAGAATTGCCTATTCAGGGTCTACACTTGCTGTAACAGGCAAGTGCGCAGTCTGGCAAGTGCATTGCATGGTCAGGTCGAAGGTGGGTATCGTCCAGTGTGGGATTGGTGATGAGAGTGTCTTGAGGTAGCGGGGACATAGCGACAAGGTCGGTATAAAGGAAAACAAAGGAATGTATGGAGGGAAAACCAACTAGGATGGTGGGATAGTCGAGGTCAGACATGTGAACACATGATGTCGGTATTCGTCCAAGAAAGGGTGTCATTGTAAATGAGTGTGGGAGGTATCAAAGTTACAGATGGAAAAGGATAAATGAATGTGGGTCCAGGTTTTGAGTCATGGCACAGGTGACAAGCTGTGGGAACAAGTTGTCAGGTACTGCAATGAAGCAATGTCGTGCGAACAATATGCGATAGGGGTTGGTTCACTGTTTGGGAAGTCGTATGGTCTGTGGTCAAAGTCCAAAAGAATGTGCTTCAGTGATGGTCGGATTAGAGAGAACAGTGAAATGTCTTGTGATCGGAGATTGTTCAGAGTTCACATGCAGGTGAGGAATGTTGTTGGATCGTCAGGGAGGATAATGGCAGGCATGGAATACGAAAGTGGAAACCATATATCCAAGAATGGCAATTGTCAATTACGTGGTGAGATATTGTTGAGGTGGAAGTCAGAAGTATCAATGGCGGAAGGGTTTCGGTGCCGATGCCAAAGATAGATCATAACAAAGTAGAAACCGATAAGGAAGATGATGGCAATGCTGCCAATAACAATTATGGTAATGAGCTGTGTTGGGAGTACAGCCATTATAAATCGGTTTGTCATGGGATGAAGTCAACAATATGTCAGGGCAAGGGAAAAGACAATAGTGATGATGTCCGTCAGCAAGGAGACTATTCGGGTACAGCAAGGTAACGTGGGGATGTGTCCATGGTTGGTCTGGATTGTTCTAGAAGAAGAAAGGAAGAAAAGAGAACAAGGACAAGAATAAACAACGATGTCCAAAAGAAGACAAAAGGTAAAAGGAAATGAAAAAGGAAGGTGTGATGAAGCAGAATCGTCATGACAGGTACCAGAGTTGGAATCGGAGTTGCGGAGTTGAAAAATGTAACAGACACCTATTGGTCGACCTTCGATCTCATGTGCAAGTATGTCTGCGAGATTCTCATGCCTTATTTCACAGAGTAGAAAAAAAGGGCAGCAACTAATGATGATCAAGAGTGCATCCTCCAACTTGATGTATGGGTCGTTCACTGATCTGTCGCATTCTGGACATGGCTTGACCAAAATTATCCATGGATTATTTATCTTTTCGTCCCTGGTGGTTGCACCAGCATTGCCCAGCCTTGTGACGTTGGGATCCAGTGCCCCTCGAAGCTTTCAATCAAACAGTCACAGCATGCAGATGTAGTTGACGAGACACTCAGATACCTCAAGAATGGTACTGATCCAGCAGAGCTTCGAATTGACACTTGAATCGGCACATTGCAAAATCGCATGGTGGGTTGGATGGTGCGAGCATATCATGCAATCAATAAGCCAGAGCTGGTCAGAAAGGTTCGTGTCGTGGGTTTGTGGTTCTGGGTATTCTATTCCAGGCATTCGAGATGTGTAAAGCTGGTGAGGGATTTAATCTTTCATTCGTGAGCATGACAAGCCGCAAAACGCTACTCCTTCTCCGCAACATTCAGAAAAACAAACCTGAGCTCTGGAGCACAATTACCTCTCCACAATATGCTGCTGCCGATGCTACTGACAACATCGAGGAACTACCTGATTACATTTCTGGTGAAGACGAGATCGAGGACGAAATTGAGGTTCCGGTTGATGTGGTAATGGAATATATGTGCTTGGGTGGCACTATTGTGCTGGAAGGGTTTGCTGTGGGAACAGATGGTGCTTTGCAAGTAAAAAATGATTCAGAGGAATATGAGCGGGAGCCGGAGGACATTTCGGAGCAGCCAGAGGACATTTCGGAGCAGCCTGAGGAGATTGAGTATGGCCGGGGTAAGAGAAGGGCCATTGCAAATGCCCAATATGGAGATTTCTGGCGTCACTAGTATGGTGTTTCGAAGTAGATAGGTTTATATAGCAGCTATAAATCTGTTTTTCCAATGTGTCACGATTTAGCTTCAGAGCACACAAGTCAGCGTGACGGTCACTCAAAATAGGTTCCCTTCAGAGGGGGGCATGACTGCGTGATGAAGCTCTGATCGAAACAGTACAGTATACCGTGTTTTTGTTTATTTTTGTCCTTTGAGCCAATATTACAGCTGTACTACATTTGTCTGCATTGGAAACAAAATATCACAAGAATCATAAATATTGGCTCAAAGGACAAAAATAAACAAAAACACAGTATATGTACTTCTAGCCCTTAAAAAAATGAACAACTTTCTCCCTAAAATCTTGTTCATAGGAGCTCTTTTGATGCCATAATTTTACAATATCATATTGGGTGTCAAAAAGGACTGGTTTACCTCTTATTTCAACCACAACTCATCATACACTAAGTGTTGGCCAAATATAATTACAGGAGCTGGTAGCCATTATAAAATGGTACAACTTTCCCTCTATAACCATGTCAATCCATGGAGTATTTCATGAGATACAAGATTGAGCACAGTAATTTTCTCAAAGTCCATATTTCTCAAGTGATTCAAAAAGTTACAAATGTCAAGCTACCTGCAAACAGCTGTAATTGAAGTTAATCTAGCATGTTACACAGGAGATGGATGAAGATTTTTGCGATCAAATAATACACAGATATCCAGTCACATTTTCGAACTATTTGTGTTGTTATCTCACTTGTGAAAATATTGCAGAAAATAATATTATCTAAAAGTGGTATTCATACAGAAAATAGTGCATCTAGAAATTACAATTATTTAGGCCTTTATTGTTTTTATTATTGTGAACATGTATTCATAAAAGACAAAATGAGTCAAATATTTAGGATTTCTAGACCGATATCTATGGCTTTTATTGTGAGGGCAGAATTTTAGACTATTTGGTCTTCAGATAACCAGGACCTGGCTTGTGCCTGAATTATCTCGAGACCCAATATCTTCAAGATCTGCCTGACAAGAAGATCCACAGATATCTGGTCAGAAATTCTAAATATTTGGGTCTTTTTCTTTTTTCTGAATACATGTACACCATAATGAAAACAATAAAGATATAAATAATTGTATTTTCTGTATTCACTATTTTCCATATGAATACCACACTTACCTGAATTTAAAGATTACTTTATTGTAGTCTAATCATGCCCGACATTACAGTTCAAGACTCGTACGGACTGCACTCACCCTCTGCGATTGAGAGCCCTTGCGCCTCTCCTTTCCTCGAGTTTCACCCCCGGGGTTTCTACCTGCTTTCCCACGTCGCGGTTTCACTTCATTTTACTTATTTACTCTGGAGGAGACTTTGCTATTACCAACACTCTCGTCTCCTCCCGAGTATGTTCTTCTTCTTTCTCTTCTTGATTCTCCTGATTCCTTGTAGACCCTAGTTTTTTGGTTTCTCGCAAGCTTTTAGCACCGCACCGTTTCTTCTCGTGTATTACATACTTATCAAATTCCGGGCCTTGCCGCTGTTTCAGGACAAGGCCGCGTTCGGTTATCTCTTTCACCAAAAAACTGAAAGGTGCTTGATTAGATAACATTATTTTCTACAAAAGCGAGATAACAATGCAGATAGAAGCAAATAGATTTAAAATGACTGGATATTTTTGATCACAAAAAATCCTCGTCCGTCTCCTGTGTTATTATATGCCCTGTACACAGGATGAATAGTGCAACTATAAGTGCAGGACGACCCTTACCCTTATGTGACCGTTACAATCTGCCCTCTCCCGTCCTTCAAAATTACCAACTCACAATCAATTTTCTCCCCTGTATCTAAGCAAACCACATCCGTGGGATCAATCACATTCGTCTGGATTTGCCTACGCTCAAAAAAGGATCGCCCCAGCACGACATCAAAATGTTGTTCTTCCGATAGATAAACATCGATGCGAGTTGGTTTAGGTCTAGGCTTTTGAGAGCTTTCACCATTCACGCGTGACGAACTGGGAGCAGCTGTGCCGTTGTGAGAGCTGGAGGAGGCAGGTGTGAGGACAATGGGCCACACCCCGATGTTCACGAGCCCACCGTAGCCGTAGTGACCAGGTGCAGCATCTGGAGGGATGAATCCATGTTGCATGGCAAATTTGCGAGAGATATAAACATGTCTATGCCCTGATTTCAGAAGCATGCGGACTGGGCAGGAGGTTCACGTTACTGCAGAAATGGAAGAGAGGGTGCATCAAATACCTTGATGTACGGGCCCGATGCTCCCTGTGACAGTTCTGACACCGTTCTCTGCATGGAACCTGTCGAATTGCTTCTTATGCACTGGTATGCTGTCTCCCGATTCACTTCCTAACATATCACTATCGCGTTTACTCGCCTTCCCTCTGCGCGACTTGGAGCTGTGTGGACGCGGGGAGCTACTGGTGGAATGAGGATGTGAGTGCGCTCGCGAGGGCTGGAAGAGGTAGAAGGCCGAGTTGAGGTAAGCCGGGTGTGTGGGAAGTGGTTTGGCAGGGTTTTGGAGATGAAGAACGGGTGTCGTGGGATTCAAAAAAGTCGAATCAGTATTCTGGGAGGGTTGCTGTTTCCGCCAGACAAAGATGGTATAGTCGGCGTCTGAGCTTGATCTCAGTGAAGGTGTCAGGCTCCTCACAATAACTATGGATTTACCGTCGTCTAGATTCCATATCGCTTCGTTCCATTCATATTTGAGCCAACCGGGACCGACCCGTTCACCTTGATAGTCGGTATGCGCTTTGCGGCTGAGCTGGTCGAAGAGAGATAACAACGTGCCCTGTGTTACTGCGGGGTTGAATGAGAAGACGACCAGGCGGTGATTCCGCGGAGACATACATGAGTGAACAACACCGAAGGATGACGACGGCGTATGGACGCTCAGGACAGGGAGGTCGGATTGCATCTTAGGAGGAGGTTCACGGGAGGGACTTAGTATAAGTGAGTTAGTTAGGTTTGCTCTGGTGATCACGTGGCCCAGATTCGCAGGAGTATATTTCGGCGACAGAAACGAACACCACGACATGGAAGAATACAATAAATCTGACCGGGAATATCATTACTTCGGAATATTCTCTCGAGCTTGCTGGCGGATTCTCTTTCTGTGAAATGATCAATTATCAGATGGCTGGGAATGAAAAGAACTTACTCGTAAGCAACCTTGTCGTTTCTGAAGGGAGTATGAACAATGTGTGTTTTGATAAAAGCGGAACACTTGCTTGAACATGGTATAGGCCTCGCTCTGCGCTGGATCATTGACATTAGGATCGTCCAACAGATCCTGGATACCAAGTAAAATCTGCGACTACCGTGGGCTAACTATACAGAGATGAAGGATAAGGATACCGACCTGCTTGATGGTGATGGCGGCTTTCCACGATTTCTCCTCATCGAGAATGGAGAGACAGACAGTACCCGAGGGGTAAACGTTGGGGTGGAATAACGGAGGTGAGAATTTGCCTGCAAGTAGAGTAAGTAGGTGACAACACGGAAAGGAACCGGAAGGCAGTGATCAAAGGAGTACTGATACAAACACTTCGGTGGCTTTGAGGGGTAGTCTACAAGCGAAAGTATCAGTGGATTCTGAATCTATTCCAAAGGCAACATCTAACATCTACCTTCCGGAAAATTCATCACCAATTTGTACAGACCTCCTTCCCATGGCGTCTAAAATTCACCTATATCAATATCCAAGTTCGTGATGTGCGGAGTATATCACGGTATTTCAAAAATTAATAATATGTAAAGTGGTGCGTACGTTTGGCTTTCCAGGAATGCCTACTTCCCATTCCATCAGATTCATGGATCCGTCTGCGGCCTTTGCTGGTTTCGCATAGAATCCCTGTGGGATTGATGAAACGTCAGAAGAATACTTGTTACAAACACAAATGAGTAGTGTGAAATAATGGCATGGATGGCGCTGGTCCATTCCAAAATAATGATAATCGAATTTACGACTGGAAAGTACGTACAAAAGGATGATCCTTGCGCCATTGTTTGCGTTCTTCAGCTAGACGCGGTCTGCAGATTCCTGACATGTTCAGAAACTTCCCAAAATGCACGTGACAATGTAATTTAGTTGAACGAGCACAAGCCACAAATACAAACAAATAGATATTTTTAGAAGAATTCTCAATTCTCAATGGATTTTGAGTACTGTCTGATTCCATACACTTCCCACTGGATTCCCAGTCCGGATTCCACAGCCAAATTTGGGTTTTCCCACCAAAATTCTTTTGCAGCATCCAGGATTCCAGTGGGAAATCCCTGGGAAATACTGGGAAATCACTGGGAATCTACTGGGAATCTACTGGGAGTCTACTGGGGGTCTACCCCAACTGCCCAATAGCCAGACTCTGGGAATCCGGTTGGTTACTAGGGTTGACCACGGGTCTTGAACGGGTCGGCTTGACACCGCACCCATACCCGTGAACACCTTACCCGGGGTGGTTTTGACCCACACCGCACCCGAACATCCATGGGTCACGACGGTACACCTTACCTGTGGTATACCGTTGCGTCCCGCCATCCACCACAGCCCCCGTTCTGCTCTGCAACCTCGCAGATGCAGTGCCGGCGTCAATTGACGCGACATGCTTGTCCGCAAGGTGATCAAGATGGGGAACGAGGGGGGCATGTGCCGTTGGACCCATTGTAGTGCATCTGCAAGGTGGACAAGAGGGGGACAAGAGGGGGATGCATTGTCATTGTCGCTGTTGCATGTCTGCAAGGTGGACAAAGGGGGACACGTCGTTGTTGTGTGTCCATGAGGTGGACAAGAGGGGGCGTATCATCGTTGTTACTTGTCCGCAAGGTGGAAAAGAGGGGGACGCATTGTTGTTGTTGTTGTGTGTCTGCGAGGTGGACGAGAGGGGGATGCGTCGTTGTTGTTGTGTGCTGTTGCCCCATGCTGTTGTTGTTGTTGTCATAGCATAGTTAGCTACAGTTCATTACTTGATCAGAAATTGAGACTTACCTGTAGGCCGGGAAGTGGGAGCACCACCCCCTGGCCGCTTTTCTGCTCCTTCCTTTGACTGTTCTGGTCTGTTACATTTTTCAACTCCGCAACTCCGATTCCAACTCTGGTACCTGTCATGACGATTCTGCTTCATCACACCTTCCTTTTTCATTTCCTTTTACCTTTTGTCTTCTTTTGGACATCGTTGTTTATTCTTGTCCTTGTTCTCTTTTCTTCCTTTCTTCTTCTAGAACAATCCAGACCAACCATGGACACATCCCCACGTTACCTTGCTGTACCCGAATAGTCTCCTTGCTGACGGACATCATCACTATTGTCTTTTCCCTTGCCCTGACATATTGTTGACTTCATCCCATGACAAACCGATTTATAATGGCTGTACTCCCAACACAGCTCATTACCATAATTGTTATTGGCAGCATTGCCATCATCTTCCTTATCGGTTTCTACTTTGTTATGATCTATCTTTGGCATCGGCACCGAAACCCTTCCGCCATTGATACTTCTGACTTCCACCTCAACAATATCTCACCACGTAATTGACAATTGCCATTCTTGGATATATGGTTTCCACTTTCGTATTCCATGCCTGCCATTATCCTCCCTGACGATCCAACAACATTCCTCACCTGCATGTGAACTCTGAACAATCTCCGATCACAAGACATTTCACTGTTCTCTCTAATCCGACCATCACTGAAGCACATTCTTTTGGACTTTGACCACAGACCATACGACTTCCCAAACAGTGAACCAACCCCTATCGCATATTGTTCGCACGACATTGCTTCATTGCAGTACCTGACAACTTGTTCCCACAGCTTGTCACCTGTGCCATGACTCAAAACCTGGACCCACATTCATTTATCCTTTTCCATCTGTAACTTTGATACCTCCCACACTCATTTACAATGACACCCTTTCTTGGACGAATACCGACATCATGTGTTCACATGTCTGACCTCGACTATCCCACCATCCTAGTTGGTTTTCCCTCCATACATTCCTTTGTTTTCCTTTATACCGACCTTGTCGCTATGTCCCCGCTACCTCAAGACACTCTCATCACCAATCCCACACTGGACGATACCCACCTTCGACCTGACCATGCAATGCACTTGCCAGACTGCGCACTTGCCTGTTACAGCAAGTGTAGACCCTGAATAGGCAATTCTGCACTTCACATGATCCAATGACAAATCATCCGAGTCATCTGGACCTCTTCTATCCTCAGTGACACCCGGGCCTCCAGTTGGATCGTGAGAACATCGACATGAGGATGCCTCATGTCTGTCTCATGGTAAACACATGGTATAGTTGGACATGTTGTAGCTTCATGGTTGCATTTCTATTTACCTCCCCTCAAGACCAGTCACTATATATACTGATCTTGTTGTTGGTTTGGACTTTTTCTTCTTTCTTTTCCTTACGTTTAGTCTTGTTCTTGGGGCAGACTCATCTTATCTTGGGTAACCCCCACGGCTCGCAATGACATTGTACCATGACCCCCCCCTCTCAGCAGTGTTGTCTTAGTTATAAACAACAATGAAAACTGCTCTTCTCTCCTCTGGAATCTGATCCCTAGTTAAGTTGATTGTTGCCGGAGCCCACTGCTGAAGCGATCCATAACATGGTCGGTCATCTGGTCGCCGCGCGCTTGCTCACCCTTTGTCGTAGCCGTTGAGGTGGTTGTGGTGGTTGTGTGATGAACCCGTGACACACCGCCAAACCGTGGGTACAGGTCACGGTATGGTCACGGTGTCCACTTTTGGACACCGTGACCTGTACTGGCTTAACCCATACTGAAAGACCGCGGGTTTCCAAAACCCGTGGTCATCCCTATTGGTTACCTTGATTCCCTTTGGCATTGTGAGAGCCAGCATGTTGTTGAAGATGTTGAGGGTGCCATCCTGTGACTGGTGCATGAGGGCTATCATTGACAGCGAGTCAAGGCTTACCTGTTCCCTGTCTCCAAGATCATCCTGAACCTCCAAACTCTCAATGTCCACAGTGTACGATCGTGTGAGTTTATCGCAGACCAGTCCTTCAGCTGTAGCAATCCATTCACTGAGATTTGAAGTGAGTAAGTTTGTAACTCAGATGGAGTACTGTAGAGGTGAGTCAGATTACGACAAGCTTAATCACAGCTGTCACTCACCCATTGCAATGTGATACGCCCCAGACGAGTCAGTGAGTGAGCAATATTTGTTGAGTGTTAACTTTGCCAAGCACAGAGCTCAGCAAATCGAATTATTGAATGTTGGATCGCAACTGATATTGCCAAAATGCTTGTCAATTTCATACATTGCTGGTATAACGGTGGCAAGATTTGGCATACTGCTGTTATGGATCGCTTCTGCAGCAGGCTCTGGCAACAATAAACTTAATGGGGATCGGTTTCCAGAGGAGAGAACAGCAGTTTCATTGTTGCTTATAACAAAGACAACACTGCTACAAGGGGGGGTTCATGGTCTAAAGTCATTGTGAACCATGGAGGTTACCCAAGACAAGAGAGTCTGCCCCAAGAACCAGACTAAATGTAAAGAAGAGCAAAGAAGAAAAAGTCCAAACCAACTACAAGAACAGTAGATATAGTGACTGGTCTTGAGGGGAGGTAAATAGAAGTCCAACCATGAAGCTACAGCAAGTCCAACTACACCGTGTGTTCATCATGAGGCGAACATGAGGTGTCCTCATGTTGATGTTCTCACGATCCAACTGAAGGCCTGGATGTCATTGAGGGATAGAAGAGGTCCGGATGACTCGAATGATTTGTCATCAGATCATGTGATATGCAGAATTGCCAATTTGGGGTCTACACTTGCTGTAATGGGCAAGTACACAGTCTGGCAAGTGCATTGCATGGTTGGGTTGGGAAGAGGCATTGTCCAGTGTGGGATTGGTGAAGGGAGTGTCTTGAGGTAGTGTGGATATAGTGGCAAGGTTGGTATGACAGAAAACAAAGGAATGTGTTAGGGGAAAACCAACTAGGATGGTGGGATAGTTGAGGTCAGACATGTGAACAGCATAAGCTGTACCGGATGACAATATCTGTGTCAATGATGTATTGAGGAGTGATGTCTTGTCCTGGTGTGGAACAATGATATCCACTTGATGTCAGTATTCTTCCAAGAAAGGGTATTGTTGTAAACGAGTGTGGGAGGTATCAAGGTTACAGATGGAAAGGGATAAATGAATGTGGGTCCAGGTTTCGAGTCATGGCACAGGTGACAGGCTGTGGGAACAAGTTGTCGGGTACTGCATTGAAGCGATGATGTGTGAACAATACACAATAGGGGTTGGTTCACTGTATTGGGAAGTCGTATGGTCTGTGGTCAAAGTTCAAAAGAATGTGCTTTGGTGATGATTGGATTGGAAGGAACAGTGAAATGTCTTGTGATCAAGGATTGTTCAGAGTATGCATGCAGGTGAGGAATGTTGTCAGATGATCAGGGAGGATAATGGTAGGCATGGAATATGAAAGTGGAAACCATATATCCAGGAATGGCAATTGTCAATTACGTGGTGAGATATTGTCGAGGTGGAAGTTGGACGTATCAATGGCAGAAGGGTTTTGGTGCCAATGCCAAAGATAGATCATAACAAGGTAGAAACCAATAAGGAAAGTGATGGCAATGCTGCCAATGATGATTATGGTAATTAGCTGTGTTTGGAGTAGTGCTGCCAAAGTTCAGTTCAGAACTGATCCGAACCTGGTTTTAACCCTGAACCCTGGGTCTGGTTCGGGCTTCAGGCAACCCCTAGGTTGTCTAAACAGTTCATGAGCAGTTCAGAACGACCAAACTGATGTCCACAGGTATGTATTTTTCACTCCAAATGAAAGTTTTTACTCATATGCCAATTTGGCAAATTTCCATTTTAGTCACTAAACTTTATTCTCAGCCACTGACAACCACCACTCTGAAAAGCCTCGAACGCAAGCGTTCAAGGCAAATAGGTAAGTTTTACTTTCATTATTGTTTGTTTCTCATTCACTAATACTATTATAGACACAATGGATGACAACAACGATGATGACAATGCATGATGCAAGCACCAGCACCAGCATCAGAGCTGGCACCAGCAGCGGCACCAGCACCAGCACCACCATAGCAGTCAATGAACCACCCCCAAATGAGAGAAAGAGAGCGGTGTAGAGACTCAACGTCCCTCTGAGTCCATATCATCAATATATCACTAGTGTATTGCATGGGTACATGTAAACCTGCGGGTTTTGCCACAGGTACAGCCACAGGTGCGGGTATGGGTACAGCAATTTGTACCCGTGCGATTACCCGTACCCGCGACGGGTAACCCATGTACCCATGACATTCAGTCACACGAATGACACATTGGGTTCAACCGCAACCGCAACAATCCAATGGGGCACGACAACAAGATGATAGAAGAACACGGTGACGAAGACCACGACGATGGCAACGGAGAGGATGGCTGGGAGGGTGGTGCGCCCACCTACTGGCCCAGGTACGTATTCAGATTCTACTTCCATTGACATGGACTAATTCCATACCTCGGGAACACGCCCTGACACGTCAACTGATGCGTCGTCGTCGTTCGTGATGTAACAGGCACCAAGAAGGACAACGAGGCTCAAGACTCATCCCAGGCCCCACCATACCTCGCAAACATGCCCTGATGCGTCAACTGACGCGTTGACGTCATTCGCGAGGTAACAGGCACCAAGCAGGACAACGGGGCTCAAGACTTATCCCAGGCCCCTGCATACCGGTCGGCAATGGGCCAGAGCACCCGAAGACATCCACCCCCGTTCACCTTGCATCCATGCCAAGCGAAGAAAGACCGGGGGTGTAGTGCACCCACTCCCCGGTCACCAGGTGAGTTTCTCACTGGCAATTCCACCAGCCCACGCGTCCACCAGCCCACGCATCCACCGGCCCAGGGGTCCAACGATGCAATCACCCCGGCTTTGCGCCCACCACCCACCAACTACGCTGCACCAGGCCTGCACCCATCCCACCTCACGCTCACACGGCGTGTGTCAATTGACACATGTCCGGTGTCACGAGGTCAAAGGGCTGCATGTCCGGTGTCGCGAGTGTGAGACCCACGGGTTACCCGCTACGGGTACGGGTACGGGTAGGAAAAAAAAGACCCAGCACAAAACCCGTACCCGCGGTGACGGGTACGGGTATTCATGGGTACGGGTACGGGTATCCCCAAAAGTACACGGGGGTTACCCGTGCAATACACTATATATCACGAATCCGGACGAACCTGATGCCCCCAAATGACTCCCATTCTAACCCGACATAACCCGACGTGATGTGACCCAATGTGACCCAATGTATGCCGCTTTGTCACGGCCGCTTTCGGACTAAATCCGGCAGCCTCATAAGCCCCAGAGTTCCAATTATAGGAGATGGATCTCATCGGATGTGATTCCCGACTTCGGACTTGCCTTATATACACGTCCCCTCATCCTTTCGGAGATATGTAGGACATTTCAGATCTTTTTCATGGATATTCATTTTCCCTTCCATTTTACTGTCTCTGTCGCATCACAACCCTTTCCAACTTCTCTTTGTAGTTTCGATCGGCCGAAATAGACATGACCAAAAGTAGACTACCAATACATGTACTATAAAAATGGTCCACAATGACCATACAAGAGAGATACCCTTAGTCCCTGTTTCCTTATAGTCAGAATCATGTTTTAATCCCTTCAAATGCTCATCCTTGTAGACCCTTAGATTTTCATAGTTCACTTCATCGTCTTTATCCTTGTTCCATTATTTGTTCATCGTTTCCAACTCAACCTGACCCGCCATACCCAACATCATCAGCATTGTCAGGTTCATCGTTATTTATCCATTTTCAGTCCATTCATCACCAGATTTGTTATTATTTGTCCAGTTTTACATGGCGGCTTTATTTTTACTTCCATTTCGACTTCATTTATTATCCCCGACACTGATTATCCACTATCACTTTCATGTTGACACCCCTAGGTTAGGATCATTGTTCTGAAGCCACCACAAACCTGCATCTACAGCGGCGGGGAAGGTGCACCCAACCCCACTGCCCTTCATAAGTTTATATTTATTATTAACAAAGTCAGCTCATACTACTATACACACCAGCCCAACAACACCCACGATGACACCCACGCCCATGCCCATGCCCATGCCCATGCCAACACCAATGCTCACACCAATTCCCCATGCCAATGCCCCCACAGCAATGGCAATGGCAACAACAAGGATGAGGATGATGGATCACAATGGAGGCAAGGGGAGCAACAGGAGCAGTGCACCGACCAACTCCCACTGCACTAGGTGTGCGACCACCAGTGCCAAGGTGGGACCAGGTCCCCACCCCTGGTGAACACCTCGCAAACACGCAGCTTGGTGTCAATTGACGTCGGGGCTATGTTTGTGAGGTTACAGGGAGGTGGGTGCCTCACCAGTGCCAAGTGATACCCATGGGTAAACCCACAAAAACCCATACCAGCACAAGTTCAAATATTTATAATAAATATATCAAGTTTTGTAGTTAGTTAGAACATATTCAATGATAAATTGTGAAATTTTACATGTAGAATATGTGATAACAGTAAAATTGAGTGTCCAAACCATTCATGAACCCAGTTCAGGCCTTGAAAAAAATATCTGAATGGTTCAGGGCGGTTCAGGTTCAGTTCATGTGAAATCCTGAACTGAACTCCAGGTTCAGTTCAGGGTTCAGCCAAAATGGGTCTGAACTGGACTGAACTGAACTTTGGTAGCACTAGTTGGGAGTACAGCCATTGTGTATCGGTTTGTCATGAGATGAAGTAAACAATATGTCAAGGTAAGGGAAAAGACAATGGCGATGATGTCCATCAGCAAGGAGACTGTTCAGGTACAGCAAGGTGATGTGGGGATGTGTCCATGGTCAGTCTGGATTGTTCTAGAAGAAAGGATAAAAAGGAAACAAGAACAAGAATGAATAATGATGTCCAAAAGAAGACAAAAGGCAAAAGGGAACAAAAAAGGAAGGTGTGGTGATGTGGAATTGTCATGGTGGGTACCAGAGTTGGAATCGGAGTCGCAGAGTTGTAAAAACTTAACAACCATGGGAGAAGTAAAGAGTCGTGTCTTTGAGGATCAGCACCTTGCAGAGTTGATCTGCAATGTCCCATTCCCTTTCTGACAACTCCAGCACATGCAGATTGTTCTTGCGGTCAGCCATTACTGCATTGATCACTGTTTTATACTTGATCACAATAGTGTTGGGGGAAGTTCAGTTCCTGCTAAAAAATCCTAAACCAAAATCAAAACCAATGTAAACCATTTACATCAGTTTGGTTTCGGTCCAAACATGGTCTGAACCACGAACCACTGGGTGGTTAGTCCTCCTGCACCATTCTAACCTTGCAACAGTGCTGTGCATGTCAATTGACATGGCCAACATGTGTGTGAGGTGTGATTGGGGTGCTGGGGTGCTGGCACACCTTGCACAGGCCTTGAGCAGTACATGCGGCTCTTCACATGGGTGTCCTGACATGTCATATGCATGGTGAAGGTGGTGGTGGGGCCATGCCATGTCATATGTCAATAATGATGGGCAAGTTGGCCCCACGTTGGTTGTGTTGGTTGTTCTTGGTGGATGCGTGCTTGCGGTGGTGGTGTACTGAATGGTAATACTATACAGAAAAATATACCATGAAGCAGTGGGGGTGGATGCACCACCCCTGCTGCATGTTCAGCATTTTCCACATCCCCTCGTTCATGTTCATTTCCATGTGCACATTTTGAATGTGTTTGACATAGGGCTGAAGCTGGGCTGTGGGTGGGCCATGGGCCTTGCTGTTGGCATGTCCAACATGGCAGTGATGGTCACTGTTGTGGTTGAGTGGTGGTGGCAATCATTGTAATTGTTGTTGTGGTAGTGGTGGTGGTGGCTGCAACTTAAAATAATTGTTAGTGAATAAAATAATAAAATAAAAAACATACAGTGGCAATTGTTGTTAGTGTTTTAAGGTCCAGTCCATAGGACCGGAAAAAAACCGGGACCCAACTGGACTGAACCGCAAAAAGACCGGACCACCGGTTGCGGTTGTGCTAATTTTAGAAATTTCCGGTTGTGGTTGCATTAGCTCATTTATTTTGAGGCAACCTTCCATAACCGGTTGCAACCAGTTGCAACTGGGACCTACCGGTCCACATTTGCTATGTAAATTTATCGAAGTGATAACAATGTCAAATAGTGTGTCTGCCAATTTTCTCGCAACCTCATGGCATCTCGCAAAACAAAACACGCAAAACCCTCTAAAAGTGGTAAAAAGGGCTCAAATAGCAAGACCAAATGCAAGCATCGGGCAACTGACAGCTCTGATAGTGATACCACCTTACCGTCAAAGTCCTTACGGCCAGCACAAAAACACACAAAGATATCAGAAGTTGAGGAAGTAGACAATAATCCAGATTCGTCAGGGGCTGAATCTGTCCTGATTGTCGACGCTGAATCTGTTGATGAATCGGCACATGAGGTAAGAGTATTCCTAGAGCCCTTGACGACGAGTATCTTACACAGAGATTTCAGGATGATCTTGATGACATCCATCGTCCTGGCATCCCAGATCAGAATTTGGTCAAGGCTGATTCTTCGCGTGATCTGCTCACCATCTTTTCCGACAGAGTCACCGTCAAGTTTACAAATAAAAATGTCGTACAAACATTGAAAGGGCGCTGGTGCAAAGTGTGCAAGTAAGTCTCTAAACTATTATCCCAGTGCTCGAGTTACTAAAATTGAGCAGAGCCGACAATGCCTTCATTTCTGGCCATGGCATGCGCAAAGCCTTCCACATCGGAGGCAACTCTTCATGTCGGCAACACATCCGTCAGCATTACGAGGTTTACAAAACACGCTGCGATGCCGAACACATTACCATCCACCACTGGGCAATTCCACTGCCGGTGTGGAAAGAGATGCAAATGGCCAAAAACGAACGTAAAGCTGGATGAAGTGAACAAGGAACGCTCAGTGATGTATTTCCCAAAATCAATGGACCAAAAGATTTCACGCGCGAGGGTGTTCTACATGCAGTTTCCAAGTTTATTGTGTGTGATGATCAGGTAATCGTTTCATGTCCGGAATTTTTGGAACGTGCGTTTTCTAATTATTAACAGTCTTTAGCCGTCGCGAACAATTTCTCATTCACGAATTGTCTCGTTGCCATGAGACCACGCTCCACTCAAGCTGACCTTCCATCTACCCACGACGTCACGACCTACATTCATAATGAGTTCGTTCGATTGCTCCAGGACTTCAGAAAAAGCATTTCAGTGAGTGTGAATCTGGCTTGAACAAGAGGCTCCTCCCAGCTCGTATTTCAGACAGCACCAGGCAAGGTTTCTGCCACCTTCGACAGTTGGACAGTTGACACCACAAAGGCATCCTTCCTCGGAATTACTGTGCATTGGATCGAGATCAAGGATTCCAAGTGGTCCCTCCGTTCCGAGGTAATTGCGTTCCGCGGGATTTCTGGTGAACATAGTGGGGATAATCTTGGGAAATACGTTGTCGGGCTTTGCGACCGGATTGGTATCATTGACGCCATGAGCTCAAAGGTAATCCGTAATCTATTTTACTATAGCTGATTCACCTACACAATCAGCTGTTTTGCGTGACTGCTGACAATACTTCAAATAACGACACGACTTGCCTTACCATCAAGAATATTCATGCGCGCCGAAAACTTGAAATGTGGCCTGCAGATGAGCGCTGTCTTCCGTGAGCATTTTCATTTCTCTCAGAGTTGATCATTCTCAACCTTTACATTGTAGATGCCTTGCCCATGTCATGAACCTGGGAACTATTGACTTCATGTCCCATATCACCAAGATTGCCGCGGTTGAAACTGCTATGGCAATTTGGGAGTATGACCCGTCATTACCAGGAAACTGGGTCCTTGGCCATTCTTTGGATGTCATATCGGCCATCTGAACACTTGCCATCAAGGTGTGGAGTGTCTATTGTCGTCTTACTGTTTACTATTCCCCCCCTAGATCCAGTCGTCAGGACAGCGCATCGAGTATTTCGAGAAGCTCCAGCTGCAGTGCAGCATCACGACCCCTCTCAAAATTCCTCTCCATGGTAACACCCGGTGGGGTACCGCATTCAACATGCTCAGTAGAGCACATCAGCTCAAACAGGTCAGTATTTCAATTTCCTTGGCATAATTCACATGCTCACCGAGACATAGCCCATCAAACTTTTTATTGCATCCGCTGATGAGTTATATGGACCCATCACAACAATTCGCCGAGATGGGCGGATTGTCAAACGCATACCATGGTCAGCGTTCCAACTGAAAGAGGCCGACTGGACCCGGGTCCTTGATGTGAAGACAATTCTTGCCGTAAGTTGGTTTTACTTAAAACTTACGGTTGCCGTGATAATGTGGAACTGTAGGATGCAAACAAGATCCAACAATATTTCTCAGCAGACAAGAAGCCTACACTTTGGCGTGCTCTTCCAGCACTGGAACGTTTACAAACTGCGTGGGAAGCCAAGCGCGACAATCCGAGATATCAACTTTACAAAGACGCGATAATGGATGGTCTCGAGAAAATCAAGAAGTATTACACCCGATTTGATGAGAAACCAGCATACGTTCTTGCATTAGGTATGTGCCCACTTCTGCTGGTGGATTCGAGATGATTACAAACAAGCTTTTAGTGTTGCACCCATACTACAAACTTAACTACATCAAGCTCGCTTGGGGAGGAGCAGAAGAACAAATGGCAGATATTGTGGCTGGTAACCACGATGCAAAGAATTGGCAAGCAGAGGCAGAAAAAATCGTTGAGAATATGGTATTTATGTCGGTCATCTTTCCTACTATCTGTTGACTATAGTTACAGATGGAGGCCTATCACAACATTGGCTACTCTCCTTTCGCGACGCCAGCTCCAGGATCACCCGTGAAAACACCATCATTCCCTGCTGATGACAAAAACGAAGTTGACAATTTTGATTTACACCGCCGGCTGCTTCTTTCTCAGTCAATATCTAATGAGGGATGGCGAGCAGAGCTTCGCCGATACTTGACAGATATCCCGCAGGATGTCTCAAAAGAGACTGATATCGTAGAATGGTGGAGTGTAAGTGGTTCTCGTTGACTCAGGCTTCATTCTGGCCTTACCAATTTCTGGCCCAGCATCACACCAAGGTGTATCCTACGCTCGCAAGAATTGCCCTTGACATTCTTCCTGTTCAGGCCTCCTCAGTCCCTTGCGAACAGTTATTTTCAGCTGGCAAGCTGGTTGCTTCTGATCACCGATCGCGACTCGGTGCTGGACGATTTGAGGAACTTCAAATGCTAAAATTCAACTGGCGCCAGTCTCTCGTTGACCTCGCCGCGTGGAATTCTGATCAAGTGGAAGAATGTGATCTTGAGCAATATATTGAAATACTTGAAGATGATGCTGCTGAAGTGGAATGGGACGTAGAAGAAGATGAAATTCAAGCAGCTCAGTATTAGTTACCATCTGTAACATGGGACTTGTTATTTGCTACGTTATTACATTTGGTTTGATACAGTACAATTATGAATAAGGATCTAGAATCGGGTGCTGAGCGCTGAGTGCCGAGTGAGCGTTTGTGAATGGGAGTTACCGTTACTAGTACGACTCGTTCCTCCTTCAACCTCTCCACACATACTCGACCTTGCTTCGACACACTCATTCCTTGCTTCATCCTGTCACGGTTCGGCTTGTCATCCCAATTGTTTTCTGGTACGTCTCTCTTAATCCCTATTGTCTCATGATTCTATTGTTATTATTATGCGCTGTTCATCCAAATCTGATCAGTCATTAGCGGCACGGAAAGGACAACGATCTGGAGGAGGTCGTTTTCCTCCAGTAGCTGGAGAACTTGAACACGATGCTCAAATCGGTTAGCTTGCATAGTGTCCCTGGTATCTTTCTCGTTGAACATGCCAAGGTCATCATCCACCAGGATAGCTATGACGTGCAAACAAAGAAGGCTCGGGCAGCAATTTTCAAGGACTTGCGTAGCGTCATTGAGTTTGACAGATCCAAGGTCGACTACTGCCACCTGGCTTTGCTCTGCGACCTAAAGAGGGACGATTGCCATGGCGTCTCCGAGAACATTATATTTGGTCAAATGGCTCCCATGGGTACAGGATCTTTCGATGTTGCGGTCGATATCAATATGTTGAAGGACGCCATTGTGGATCATCGGCTACCTACGCACAAAATGCTGTCAGTACCGGCTGATGGAGGCATGATGCCAGGTCAGGGGGTAATGACACCTTACGACGCTGACTCTCCTATGTGGGAGGGTGGGATGTTCAAGGGGGAGTCCGCTGCTTTCTCACTGCTTGCAGGTAATGGTCGGGAGGACCCAGGGACCTTCCAGTGGTCGGTCTTCAGTCAGAGCCCAATAGGAGCCAGTGGAATTCCTGCAGGCTCGATGTACAGTCCCAGCTCACCAAACGCCTACTCTCCAACCTCCCCCGTATATGTTCCTCCATCACCATTCGGTGGTGCGACTTCCCCAACTTCGCCATATGCGACTTCACCATTCTACGATCATGGATGCGGACCGACATCACCAACTTATTCACCAACGTCTCCAGTCCTCAACCTTACCTCACCAGGTTACTCACCTATGAGTCCTCACTATTCACCTCCATCTCTGTCCTTCTCTCTGACGTCCCCAATTACGACTTTACCATGTGCAACTTCATCACCGACTGATTCCTTGATGTCGCCAGCTTACTCGGCCACGAGTCCTTGCCATTTTCCGAACTCTACATCTTTTTTTTCCTCATTTGGTCTAGCATCACCCAGATGTAGGTTTCTCGAATATACGGTGTTTTATCATTTGGCTAATGATCTGTTTCTGGTTTAGTATTCATGCGGATTTCACTTTCCAGAATCCCAACTCCGAAATATTCGCCAAGTTCCACAGGCTTCGTTGAGTTCCAATCACGGATGTTGCTCGGCTCCGTTTGCAATGTGTGGTACGTGGCTTGCTTCGCTCGCTTAGTGCTGACATTTAAATAGATGTAGGATTGATGTGAATGCTTCCTATCATCCCCTCTGTCCGACTTGTCGCACCATCACGATGTTAACTGCAAATTTCACCGTCAAAGACTTCCTGGTTGATGATGAGGCACTGGAAGTTGCTCAAGCACTTCGCACTGCCAGCTATCGGGTCCAAACTACACGGTGGTCCTACATGGTTTTGTTTTGGTGGAAAGTAAGTACTCAATGCACCCCGACAATCTGGCACTGAACCACTTTGGCAGAACATCGCACCCCGCTTTCCAAACATTGCCAGGGATGTGAACTCCCGTGTCACGGCTCTCAGGAATACTGGTGCAATGGATTTGGTTTCGCTGGCTGCCAACAATACTGCAAGCACCCTGTTTCTTGAAGGATACACCTTCCGTGCTCGTCTCGTCGAGTTTCTTGCTATCTGTGTTGTCATATGTAATATTCTCATTTGCTTGGACACAACTGATGGCAGTGTAGCTTGAGGCGGGTATCCAAGGCCACATTATTTCAGACAATACCAATGATAATTCAGTCATGCTGAACGAGCTCAACATGGAGAGGTATGTGTTACACAAGTCACAACCATGCTTATCTGAACTATGGAAACACAGAGCCACCTCTCCGATTCAGCCCCTTGAGTCCGAGTTTGAGTGGAATACAGATGATGACGAAGAGGATATGCCTGATTTAGTACCTGTGTAGATTACAATGTCACATCAGCTGTCACTTGCAAATGCGAAGACCGGTCCAGACCTGGTGTAAAACCAGTCTGGACTGGTTATTAACTGGTTGTAGTTAAGACCGGTTTGGACTGGTTAATGGACTGAAAAAAACCGATGGCAACCGGTTGTCTTAGGTCCGGTCCGGTTTTTTAAGTTTTCAGAAAATAAGACAACCGGTCCAGTCCCGGTTAATGTCCAAAAAAGGCAAAAAACCGGACCTGACCGGACTTTAAAACACTAATTGTTGTCGTTGCTGTTGCTGTTGCTGTTGCTGTTGCTGTCATTGTTGTTGTTGTTGTTGTTGTTGTTGTTGTTGTTGTTGTTGTGGTAGTGGTGGTGTATTGATCTGCAACTTAAAATAATTGTTAGTGAATAAAATAATAAAATAAAAAACATATGTGGGTGGCACTCCCAGCTGCCCATTTTGTTGATGTCAGGTGCTCCATTGTCCTCGTTTCACATATGTTGGCAGTGTTTTTCACAGTTGGTAGGTGGTTGGTGGTGGAGAGGGTGAGTTTGGAAGTCTGCCAAGTGGCTGACTGGGGATTATCAGCTTGCTGTTCAAACTCAGTTTGAAACCATTTGGGTGTGCAGCCAAATCCCCAAACCGAGACCAAATGGTTCAGTCTCTGCTGGAAATTCCCAAACCAAAACCAAAACTGGTGGTTTTGGTTCAGTCTAAACCAGGTTTGGGTCGGTCTCAATCCAAACCTGCCCAACACTAGATTGCAAACTTGAGCATATTGTAGGTCGAGTTCCAGCATGTCCGGACATCTCGTGGCATTATCTGTTCAGTCAGCTTCAGTTCCTTGACAATGTCCTTCCACGCTGGCAGGAGGATGGTGGTTGAGTGGATAATTTTGAAGGATAATTTGTGAAGCTAAGTGTCTTTCATTATCCTTTTGTTCGAGTAGGTGATCACTCCTCTCACTTTTGCTAGGACAAGCATCACCGGCTGGATGGCAGACCATTGCTCATTTGTCAATGCTTCATCCTCATCAAGGGCATCTTTTGTGTCATCGAACTCATTATGAGTCCCTATAAGGGAATCATTCTATATGGTGGATTCTCAAACTCAGGGTCACACTCTAATTTGCCAAGCCATGGCAACAATTTTGTGAAACTGTGGCAACAATTTTGAAGCCCTGAGAATAATTATGAAACCATGTGACTGGGCAGAGCTGACTGTGAGAATTTCTTGTCCCAATCAGAAAGAACAATAATGCAGCCAGATCATAGGTTCCAAATGGGGAATAGGTAGTGCTACAGGTTGACGGTTTTATTACACTACTCAACTGCATCATTAGGGCAATGTGCACCTTGTGAAATAGGGATGAGTGGAAGGCACTGACCATTGCTCTGTGACGTGTTCAACCAGTGTCCCATCTGGATTCTAAGGAACTGCCAGTGTAATTGACAACCATACATCAAATGTGTTTACAAATACATATATTGTGCAATATGTATTAGAAGTATTTACAGGAGGAACATCAAACACTGGTCAGACAGGCCGAACAGTGTTTGACAAGGTGTTCAACTTGTGTTCCAGGTGTACTCTGAGGCATGGCAATTACATACATTATGTACCTTCTATAGAATGTAGCTATGTTTGTAATGCACATTGTATTTATTAATGAGGCACTTGTCGAACACTTGTCGAACAGGCCGAACAGTGTTCAACAAGGTGTTCAGCAAGTGTCCAAGCTTCAATCTGAAGCAATACAATCACATAAATAATGATACGTACATTATATGAGGTAGCTAGATTCACAATTCA
The DNA here is from genome assembly GCA_963556145.1 of Hygrocybe punicea. Taxonomy (NCBI): domain Eukaryota; kingdom Fungi; phylum Basidiomycota; class Agaricomycetes; order Agaricales; family Hygrophoraceae; genus Hygrocybe; species Hygrocybe punicea. The sequence continues at coordinate 4,671,815 of OY744462.1, read as the reverse complement.
CGTTGTCTTTACTAATCAATCAATACCGAGGCACTAGTTGAACACTGGTCAAACAGGCTGAACATTTTTTGGCAAGTACTTGGCAAGCAATACAAATACTTATAAACTATAGTATTGTCTAAATTCCATGCTTCATTGATGGGTATATGCCTGTCAACTGTGTGTTGCTCAGGATGCAGTACCATGGATGCAATTGTTACCCAACATCATCTCCCAGTCTGTTATCATTTGTTGAACAGTTGTTCAACAGGCCGAACACTGTTTGATAAGTACCTTGTAAGCCATATGTCTACACATAAAATCCACTATTGCATAAAAATTAGTACCCAAATATTGTCAAGCTCCCAATAAATTGGCAACAATCTTCCCATGCTCAAAATACTGCAGTCTGAACAGTCATACACCATCATTAAACAGCCCACATTTATCGCAAGTCAAGAACACATCAAATTTATGTTTGGCTGTGTTTGTCATAACCTGTGTTCAGTCCTTCAGAACTAAAGCTGAACACATGCCCAAACACATATAGATCAAGTGATTTATCCTTTCCTGTTTATAGCCCAAAACACTGACAAACAAATTCATCCTGTTACACTCACCCAATTCACCTCACAATTCCTTCACAAAAGTTATTCTGCTCTTGCAATGGATCTCCCCATTCTCAAAGTCTCCAGTCCTGCGGTAAATCTTTCCACCCTCAAATACTGGCCTGATGCCCTGCCCAAGAATTTTCCAAATCCAATACATGGTCCCTTCACAGATACCGGAACAATACAGGGCTTTTGGTACCATTCCAGTGTATACCCGTAATCTATATGTACTCAAAAATCACCCTCACAATGCCACCACTTGATGGTGAATTGTGGCATGAAATACCTGAATGATATCAGGAGCCAATGCAATATATTATATACCAAATGGACATGTACATCTATGCTACAGTGGCAATCGCTGACAACAAAGTTCCCTAATATTCAGCAAAATACGTTAAACAAGATAAAGATGCCACCAACATCCTTTGTGACTACTTGAAGTATACTGATACTGTTATGGACAAAATATGGGATGAGGTCCTGAAGGCAACAGAGGCACAGGAGTTAAATTGTGACTGGCACAGTAAGACTTTCAATGAATGGCTCCTCAAAGAATTTTTTGTCAAGATCAATACAGAGACTATGCCAGAGGATCTTGGTGTGGATTCATATGCATTACAATTAATAAATCAATTACAACATTCCTATAGAGTGGACTGAATACGATGACTCTGTGCTGGCATGACCACTGCAAATTGGTCATTTAGTCATCTGTCCATGACCACAAAGCTTGAGATTATCAAACAGGTGATTGACTGGTGTAAAGGACACAATGTCCCTATTGGTAGCAAACCAGATATTAATGATGAAGGTGAGATATCTCCTACATACTTATGTTTCATAAGTCATTCAATGTATTTGGCAGTGAAGGACAAGGTAAAAGGCAAAACTAAGGCAAAAGCAATGTCTGACCAAAAGCAAAAGAGTCATACAATGGTTTTTCAAGGGATATACCTTATTTTCCTTCATTTTTGTTTTTTGATCCCATAATTATGATTCATGTGATATTTCAAGTCCAATACATACAAATATAATACAGAGTAATATTTGACTCAAAGGACAAAAATGAAGAAAAATACAGTATATGTACTTTTAGTCCTTGAAAAAATGAACAATTTTCTCCCTACAATCTTGTTCATAGGAGCTCTTTTGATGCCATAATTTTACAATATCATATTGGGTGTCAAAAATACTACTTTACCTCTTTATTTCATCCACCACTCATCACACACTAAATATAGTCCAAATGTAATTACAGGAGCTGATAGCCCATAGAAAATAGTACAACTTTCCCTCTGTAATCCTGTAAATCCATGCAGTATATGAGATACAAGATAGAGCACAAAAGATTTCTTCAAGTCCATATTATTCAATTGATTTAAAATTTTTCAAAAAGTGACATCATTGACACAAATGGCTGTAATTGTGATAACAAGAAAACCTCATGTATAGGACACACCATTGCATATACTATTTTGTCGGCTTTATGAAACATCACGCAGATTTACATTGCTTTTGGAAAAACTTACAAAGAAACAATATCATATAATCAAAATCTTGATGTTAATTGTTATTCATGATTCAAAATTGTATTTCTAACTGTTTTTAAATTTGTTCTTGTTCTTTGATGGAAATATTGATTATGGTTGCAGAAATGTTGACCAGCACAAATTGCACAACTAACACTTTCACGGTCAGCCACATCAACAAAGAATATCAAAATTTGAAGGTATTTGTAAATCCAGAACAGAAATCTTGATTTTGAACAATTACAACTTGCAAATTTGTTGACAGGGTTGTGTTTTCAGGATGATATATGAACACTATTTTTTTGTACTGATAGAGGACATATATCAGTGATAATAATGCTGCAGTGTTCATATATACTCAGTCTGAATATAACTAAACTTTTCATTGCCAAAGAGGGACGAGTAACTTGCCATGCAAAGCAATGGCCCACACCCCACTAGTCCTCTTCAGTGTTGTCAAGGTCTTGTGTGGTGCTCTCTTTGGCCTCAAAATCCTTTGCTAACTTGTCCAGCAACTTCTCCACCTCAGGATCATTGGCATCTGTACTATCACCACACTTCAAGATATCAAACTGTTTCAGCAAATGTTTGGCTATCAAGTTCACAATATATAGGAAACAACGGATGTGGTTGACTTCAGAAAAATCGTTGAGCTGGCAGTCAAGTTTGGTAATCATTGTATCATTGTAGGAGGCATTGTCACAGGTCACCGACAGGATCTGGTGCCCATTAATCATTAGTATCACCCTCACATCACCCTGTGGGAGCTTCACTTATCTTGTGCTCAATTTGGAAGTCCTTTAGGATGCTGGTGAATGCTGTTGCCAAGTTGATGCCAGAATGGGATTTCATGACCTTCACGACATCAAGGACTATACACAAGGATTTTCCCTTGTGTTTCAGGTGGACTGTCAGGGCTATGTACGCCTTATGGTTCAGTGATGTCCAAGCATCTGTTGTGAAGCTGAGCTTGCCCTTGGTTTCCTACACCACATGTAAGTTCACTGATACCCACTCCTTACAACACTTACTTACATTTAGCATCTTCATGATTAGGTGGTGCATACACAGGAATACCAGCCTTGCATTCCTGGACACTGTGGATGGCAATGGTATGTAGTACTCTGGCCATCCTGTCTTCATCAAGGTAGGAAATCCAGGATTGCTAATGATATTGAAGGGTCTCGAGTTCTTGCAAACCCAACATACAATCTCAGCTCTGTTACTGTCAGTCTCCACTGGGCAGACACAGGAATATGAGGGCAACTCACTTGGTCTTGGTTTTGGGGTGCTGGTGATGTGAATAGGTAACAGCCCCTTTCTTTGTTCACTCAAAGACAGCTGTAATGGAACCGGTGGTCTGCAGGGGTTATGTTCTCACATGCCTCAGCAGCCATCTTGACAGTTCCTGCGACATCAATAGCCGTAGCTCCCCAGCAAGACTTCACATGTTTCCTCAAATTGCTGGTCAACTTGGCATCATTCTTGTCTAGATAATGGTGAATACATTGCTTGCAATCCCTGGCAGCACACAGAAAGCTATGGTAGCAGTTATAACCAACATTGGAGATGGGCTTGTAAAATGTGTGGACAGGAGCATTCCATTCTTTGCTAAGTCATTTGACTCGTTGATAGTGGTTCACTGGCATGGATATAGTAGGGACTCACTGAGTTTGGCCTCAGAGCTCTTGGTCTCTGACTCAGCTCTGGAGTGTTCTTAGGGCACAGCACGGGTATGGGTTTACCCATGGTTATTCCAAAACGGGTAATTCGGGTTCAGGTATGGTATTTCGGTTTGCACACCGTGTCAAAACCGTACCCGTTATCCACGGGTGACGGGTTTTCACGGGTCTGTCAACCAAGCCCCCCAGGTGGGTTTTTTCTTTCCTATTTACTTTATTTTCAATATTAATTTCTTTACTTTAGCCAATCTACAACTGTGACAAGCGCAAACAACAACAACAAGAAACCAGCAACGACAACCACGGTCGTTTTCAACAATGACACGGCAACAGGTAAGCATCCTATTCATTTATTCATTTATTCTACTAACTACTAAAACACTTTTAGGTTTTTTTCTCGCACCCTCGCGCCAAACGAACACGAACACGGCAACAGCAACAAGCAGATGGGACGCAGCCGAGAACGGGGACAACCCAGGCCGACCATGACAGCAAGAACGAGGACGACGGGAATGACAACGATGGGGTAAACGAAGACAAGAACGATGACGATGAGAACGGGAGGACGACGACAAAGCGGGAACGGCAACTACGACAACGGGAAGACGACAACGGGGGAACGGGACAACGAGGACAACAGAGACCGGGACAAGAAGGACGAGGGCAATGGGGACGATGACGGCAACGGGGATGACGACGATGGCGACGATGAGGACCACGAGCACGGGAACGGGGACAGGGGCAACGGACGACGGACGACGGAAATGAGGCAGACGCCCATGGAACCTCCCCAGCCCCATCCAACCTCGCGAAAACAAACGGAGCGCGTCGATTGACGCATCCCCGTTGTTCGCGAGGTACTTAGGGTGGGTTGTGGTGGGTACCCGCCGATAGCGCAGCATTTGGGGTGGGGAAAAGCAATGATTGGTCGACAATTGACCAAGTGGACATGGAGACGGATGATGCGGACAGAACTCTATTGGAAACCGAACAGAGGCTGACGGAACAAGGATTAGCAGACATCATTGCTGCTCAAACACCAGTTCGTGAGGAGGTTCATGGGAGACTTGCCATAGAGATAGCGAGACAGGCGAAGGTTTTCCCCCCTGCTGACATGGACTGGGGGATTCGGGAATCTATGGATATAACCAATGTGAGTGGTGGTGACATTCAAAATCTATTGACGTGGAAAGCTCAGATGAAAAGGGACGTATTATCAATGAATTCCAACCTCAATCGATCGTACCCTACAAACGAGGCAAATGAGGATGGCGCACATATTGACAGGCTTGACGATGTAGAGTGGACCAACGACAAAGACCAAGATATCAGGCCATCCATGCTGGCACCGGAAGCAGCATTACCCTCCGTAGATCCTGATCAACTCAAGACAGATCAACGTCGAGCCTACAATATAGTGGTCTGGCATATGGAACAAACACTTGCAGGGAATGACCCACCGCCTCTTAGAATGATTATCTATGGGGAAGGGGGGATGGGTAAATCAAAAGTAATCCAAACCATAACCGATGCATTTTCTCGGGCAGGTACGAATTTCTCCAAATCAAAGGACATACAAGAAATAACTTGATCTCCTTCTGTAGGTGCTAAACATATTCTCGTCAAGTCGGCGTATACAGGAGTGGCTGCATCATTGATCGATGGCAAAGCTACTCACATGTTGGCGATGTTATCATTCAATTCCCAAAGGACATTGAGTGGCGAGACAAAGGCAAAACTGCAAGAGTTTTGGAGAAACAAGCGATACCTCATAATAGACGAATATTCAATGATTTCGAAGTCGTTTCTTGCCACCCTGTCAAAACATATATCGATCGGAAAGCAAGGATCGGATTCAGAACGTCCCGGTTATTCGTTTGGTGGCGTTAACGTCATTCTCTGCGGAGATCTACACCAATTTCCTCCAGTTGCGCAACAAGTTGAACAATACCTTTATCGCCCAATTGACATGGCCACCAACTCTCTTGAATGCCAGCTGGGTCGCGCCATATATGAGGAATTTACAACAGTTGTCATCTTGAAAGAACAGATGCGAGTAACTGATCCTGAATGGCGAGACCTTTTGACACAATTGCGGAAAGGCGAATTCAATAATCGACACATATCCATTCTCTGAAAACTCATTATTGGAAGGAATGGTTCACCCACCACCGATTTTCAAAAAGATCCATGGGCGAGTGCTGCATTAGTAATGCCACGTCATGCTGTTAGAGCTCTTTGGAATCAATCATCCTGTCGGAAATGGTGTAAAGAAACTGGCCGGCAACTTTTTGTTTGTACCGCTGAGGACACAGTGGGTAACCGTCCATTGTCACTCTTGGAATGATACTGTGTTGCAATGCAGGTGAAAACAGAGAAGCGCTGAAACAGAAAGGACCTCCCATCAACAGTCGAAATCGCCAAGGGTATGAGGGTGATGGTCACCAGTAATGTCGAAACAGATCTCAATGTGACAAATGGAGCACAGGGCGAAATTGTGGACATCATGCTGCACCCAGATGAACCTCCAATTGGGATGGAACCTGTGGTTAAACTGAAATATCTCCATTGTATATTTTGGTTAAACTGCAACGAACTCGAGCTTCAAAACTTGATGGTCTTGAAGATGGTGTTATCCCTGTGGAGTTCGAAACGACGAGGATGCAGATAAGAATTCCAACTGCGAATGGAAAAACAAAGCAAAGAACAGTACGACGCAGGCAGTTTCCCATCACACCTGCATACGCTTTCATGGATTATCGATCTCAAGGGCAGACCATACCATACATTATAGTGGACATTGCCTCACCACCAACAAATTCTCTATCCCTATTCAACTTATATGTTGCACTCTCACGAAGTTCAGGAAGGTCCACAATTCGCTTGTTGCGAGACTTGGATGAAAAAATATTCCAAAAATCCCACAACATGTATCTCATAGAAGAGGATGACAGGTTGGAAAAACTTGACACAGCAACAGATAGATGGTGGAGGCGAATGGGAAAAGGGCTGAGTGCGCATTAGTACCATGTAAAACTATTATTAATAATACAACACAAAATATTATCATTTCGTGGGAAAGTTGGTTAGACGAAAAGTGGCTTCATTGTGGGGTTCCTTGTACACCTTGCCAAGCAAGGTAATTCTGCATGTCACATGATCCAATGACAAATCATCCGAGTCATCTGGACCTCTTCTATCCTAAATGACACCCGGGCCTCCAGTTGGATTGCAAGAACATCAACATGAGGACACCTCATGTGTGCCTCATGGTAAACACATGGTGTAGTTGGACATGTTGTAGCTTCATGGTTGTATTCCCATTTACCTCCCCTCAAGACCAGTCACTATATCTGCTGTTCTTGTTGTTGGTTCAGACTTTTTCTTCTTTCTTTTCCTTACGTTTAGTCTGGTTCTTGGGGCAGACCCTCTTGTCTTGGGTAACCCCCATGGCTCGCAATGACATTAGACCATGACCCCCCTCTTAGCAGTGTTGTCTTAGTTGTAAGCAACAATGAAAACTGCTGTCCTCTTCCCTGGAAACTGGTCCCCTAGTTAAGTTGATTGTTGCCAGAGCCTGCTGCAGAAGCAATCTGTAACAAACAACATCTTTGTCAATTCCTTGATTGCTACCTCTCATGTACAAATGCCACAGGTCCCCTGCTACACTGCTGAATTTCACATCACATTGTAGAATTGTCGATAGCATGATCTGGTCTCCTGTTCTGTTGGCAACCACAGGAACTTCGATGTGTCCTCCATGTCTTCCGCAATGCAGTCTAGCTGGTTCCTTTGACACCTCAAGGCCTGTTGGTTGTTGAATACTAATTTTTGGCCCTTTCACAATTCTGCATGAGTGGCAGCCAACATCAGACTTTTATGTACAACCATGTCCCTCAATTTGTTAAGTAGTGCCACACCTCCATGTTCAAAGATGTGGTCCAACATAAACTGCCACATGCTGTGGCACCAGGCAATCTTCAGTACCCTTTACTCCACGTTGAATCTCAGCCACAGTTAAAGGGCTCAAATCTTGTGGTGTCAATAACACAGTTTCATCTGTGAGTGTGGCCATTTGAATACCCTCTGTCAGGACCTCAGTTATTTACCTGCTTCAGCTTTGTTTCAGGCCCAATGAACCAAACACTGCATGTGGTTCCTTCACGACTCACCATCTTGTGTCAGCCAACTAATCCCCTGTAACAGCTCACACATTTGACCTGCCATGACTGACACAAACACCAACCCTCACCAGGTAAGACTTTCAGCCTGATCTGCTGCCTGTTGTCACAGTCACCACTAGACTCGAAATGTTAGGGCATACCTCATTGCAAATAGTTCACACTGTGGCTACTGAGTTGTGACAATCCATTAGTCTGTGGGTGGGATCACAGTTGCCCCCTGTGATAGATGCTGATTTTCAATTCCCTGACTCTTTGGTGAATATGAGACAGGGAGTTGATGAGTTGGTGTGGCATGCTGTCAAGAGGTGATACCTCACATGGTTCTGAATGTGGCTCTCATATTCACATCGACTTTACAGTTTCATCAACAATTTCTCACTCATACATATCTACTTGCCTATTGTTTTGGCCAAGGAGAAGTATGCCTTGGCAGAATCAACACCCTGATTGATGTGATGTCTGCCATGAATAGCTCTGTTCTCTGTGCTTCTTTACCAACTGCTCTCTTGTGTAATCCAAACTCAATTGCTGCCACTGCCCCATGTAACATTGTTGAGTAATCAACACACCAAATGTGTTGTCCCTTGATATCAAATGCTGCAACAAAGTGTGCCATATGAGTAGTCTCCACCCTCAAGGCCTCCCCTTCCTCATCACACTCTGCAGCCAATTGACCCACCACCACACCGGTTGGCTTATTGAATCCCTTCCCACCTCCGTCATATTCCTTGTTCCTCTATGCGCTTCCTGTGAAATGACCCAAACATAGGTATGATATCTGAGACGAACCTCAAATGGGACATGGCAAACATTCAGCCTGAGGATGTTGGCTGGGCCTCAGATAAGCACTCCTGTCACAGCTAGACCAGCAGTCCATCCACCCTCAATCATTTGTCTTAGGTTCTTGACTGCTACTGTGAAATCTTCTACCAAACCAATGTATTCCAGTCGTCCCTTGGTGCATGTCAACTCCACTGCTTGAGGCATCCCAGCATCATGAACATTGGCTTCCCATGTTCCAGAGGACATGAACTCAAAGTCTCAGTTTGTGATGTTCACTATTACTGCCAGGACATTGGACTGACCCATGTTTTCATTCAGTTCTTCATTTCCTTCATCCAGCCTCCTTTGCAACCATCCTACATTGTCCTGGGTCTTCCATTCAAATTTGCACTCCATCATGTCAACCAGGCTTGCCTTCTCCATTTCTGTGTGCCTTTCTTTTAAATGCAGGTTTTCCTGGTTCCAGCGCAACGTCTCATTTGTGTCTCAGCTCCGAACAGTGTTTCCAACCTGGGCTCATCACAAAGTTTCACACAGTGTCATTCCATTCATACATTGATCCACCTGAACCCCTCTGCATAAAAACTAACCCATAAACTCAGTTCCCTCCCAGTTCCCTACCATCTAATGTCTGCTCCTGACATTCCCAACTCCCTTCCCAAGGATCATCCCCCCTGAGACAATCCTTTGGAATCCTGTTCCCCCATCCCCCATCTCCCTGCTGACATTCTGGTCATTGATCTGGTGCCCAACCCTGTAAACAAAATTGCTCCCATGACTCTGCTCAACCTGGCTGCTCCACCACCAACCACACCTGGCATTCCTCAAATGCCGTTGTCTCCAGATATGGTTCTCAGTGCAAAACTTGAAGTGCTCCATGACCATTTGTTTTCATCTGGCTCATACATGGCCTGCCCACATCTCCAGAACAATTTAGTCTGGCAAAAATATGGCCACTGTCATCATTTGGTCCCAAAAAAAGGTGGCCAAGTCAGCTGACACTGCCTATACTGCACAGGTGGCTGCAGGTGTGGACCCCTCCACAGAATTCATTTACCTCACTCCTCTGTCAATCATAGTTCATGTGATGGATGATGACTTCTGGCTCATGCCTGATGCCCTGCAGTGTGGGCCCACCAATGCCACGAAATCCTTCTCTGCCATTAAACTCACCTGCACCAGAATTGCTCCTCCTTATGCCTTGCTCATGCAGGACTACAATGCAGCAATGGCAACAATTGAGGGGCTGATGAAGCAAGTTGAGATCCCTGGTTCAAACCGTGCTGGAGTGTTCATCTTAAGGGGTGGTGTTAAAAAATTGAGGTTCCATCATGTTCCTTTCTTGGTAATGTGATCCTTTGCTGCTGTGATGTGCCCACTTAACACTTTCTCAGCCGCTATCCACTGCAAATTCCATCCCAGAACAACCCTGGTATGTTGCTTTCCCCAATCATTATCTGTCCTTGTGAAGTCTCTGTCCACCAATCAGATAACACCCCTCACATGAAAATGACTGACTGGCCAGTCCAATCCGATGCTGCAAGGGTTGCCATGTCCAAAATGGTTGAAACCCATGTGCCTCAGTGCATTGTAACTTACAACATCCATGGCCAATTCATCTCCCCAAATGACTACAAGGCTAATCTGTAGGGGGCAATGGTCATGATGCAGTTCATGCTCCAAAAGTTTAGCCTGTGTGATCACCGTGATTCACACGATGTGTACATCACAGACATCACTTCAATGAGCATTATCATCCCTCCCAAAAAATTCTCCCGTGACTCTCTGAAACCAAAAATAGTTGCTCTGAGTGACCCTGCTGCCAATCTCTAAGAAGCCTTGCCCCGAATGATCGTCAAATGGATCTGGTGTCAATAAGAATTTTGTTTCTTGGTTACTGGTCCAGTCCACCATCCTCTACCTACATGCCTGTATTCTATCAGAAGTCTGAGCTGGACAGAGTGTTGTATGCATGCAATGTCAATAAAAGTTTGGTCTATCAGTGACTCCCACAGTTTGTCTATCTTCCTCCATGAATTTAAGCAAGGTTTTGGCCAACATAGTTGGCACTTCATCTAGTTTGTCAAATGTAGGGCCTGTTCAGCAACTCAGTTACCTAAGTTTTGCAAGACATGCCAGACATGTCATGCTGCTGACAAACCCCACTTCTTTGTTTTGGGTGGGCTGACACTGTTGATGGGGTTACCCCTCTCCAATTGCATTGACAAAGTCAACAGGCAAGGCAAAGGCAAAGGCCAAGTCCAATGACCCCAAGACTCCTCATGCACAATGGACTGGCAAAGACATCCATGCCCTTGTTGACTTCTTGCAGCACAAAGCAGAGGCTGGCAATGGTGGAAATTTCAGGAAAACAACATGGAATGCATTGGCAGCAGCAATGGCTCAGACCCCTCCTGAAAGGGGGGGGCCCAAGTCAGCTGGTTCTTGCCAAACTAAATGGGCAAATGTAAGTCTGTTCTTACTTGCAATATTGTTGTCTACTGATGTTGAAAAACAGTTAAAGGAAATCTACGATGATGTGGAACCCCTCACAAGGCAGTCTGGTTTGCCCTGGGACCATACACATGGACTCAACATTGATGAACACACTCATCCAGTCTGGGATGAATATGTTAAGGTATTTTTATTTACATTTTCTTCTATTGATTATGTTGACAATCAAGCAGAAACATCCAAAAGCTCATCCTTTCCAAAACACTGGTTTGGACCTTTATGTTGATATGCAGCAGTTAATGTCATTCCATGGCAAGGGTGCAAATGTATTCCAACTCCTGTCTACTTCTCAGGGCGCACCACTCGATCTGTCAGATTCATCATCAGAACGTGCTGCAGGATCAGGTGATGCGCAAACACTGAGCCCTCAGGTCCACAGTGATGCCCCTCTTCCCTCTTCCTCCCCTCCTCCCAGTCCCCCCAAGAAACCCAGGAATAAATGCAAGGGTCCCTCTGTCTCCCTACCAGCATTGTCATCTCCATCTTTATCTGATTTCACAGTATCATCTCTTATTGAGTCAGGAGGAAGTGCTTCCAAGTGTGCTCATGTATCAGGTCCTGTAGCTTTGAATGGAATTAGGGAGGAAATGACTGCATTTAACACCACTCTGCACCTTGCCATTAAGCACAAGATCCATCAAGATGAGCAGGTTCCGCAGGTTCCGCAACCCCCTTCTGATGCAGAAACGAGGAGGTTGGCACTAGATTTAGTCCAGATGAAGGATGACTACCTTGACAATGACTCCATGATTGCTGCATTCAATTTATTTGATCAGAATGTCACACAAGTGGCAACTTATATTGGGACAGCCTGTGCTGGCGCTGGCTCAAGAGGGAGCTCAAGAAGGCTGGGTGCTGCATACCTGACTTTATGCTGAGCAATGTGTCACAGTAATTCTTTTACCCTGCCACCATTTTTTACCAATGTACCCATGTATTTCTATTTTTTATGTACTACCTTTTCATGAAATTATGAGTTGTCTGCAAACCATGGATTCAGAACAGGAAATATTGTACATAACAGGAAAGTATAGTATGTACATGGAAAAAATTATATGGCCATGGCTATCCTCACATCCCTTTCTTGAATGTATTTATTGTAGTCAGCCAACATCATTTCTGCAATGGCATCTCACATGTCACAGCTAGCTTTGAAAACTGCATGGGTTGGTAAAGCTTCCACCAGTTTACAATACATATCTGGATCAATATGGGCATTGAGTACATCCTCCAGGACATCTTCGTCAAGGTCTTTGTCAAAGGGGTCATATCAATGGATGAAATTATGGATGGCAGAGAGGGCTGGCAGAATGCAAGCTTGGACTTTCATGCCGTATTCAGGAGGTAGAATAAGAAAATGGAAATGACATTTGAGGACACCAAAGATTCATTCCACAATGTTGCAGGCTGATGAATGGCGAAGGTTAAACAGTTCTTCTTTGCTTCTGGGCACTCAATCTCCACATCACCATTCATCAAGGTGATAGCATTCACTGTGGTAGTGAATTAACAGCTGTGGTATGAGGGCAAACCCTGCATCTGCAAGGTAATATTTGCCACAGGGGATTTGGACATCATGATTGCGAGCATCGTTGTAGACTGCAGCATCAGCTGTTGACCCATCCCAACCACTAAGCACGTAAAGGAAATGCATGTCAAATGTGCATGCCATCAAGCAGTTCTGTGAAAGAAATCCTTTGCAATTATGGGATGTTGCCCAAGCACTGCTGGATTGAATGTAATTGATATGGGTGCCATCAACAGCACCCAAGGCATTGGTGAAGTACAAGTTAAATTTTGGATTTCCAGAAATTCCAGGGGGGATGGGATCGCCATGCTTTGGAAGAGTAACATATTTTGTATAAAATGGTGGGGACGAAAAGGCTGCAAGCATTTGGCAAAAACAACTGCAAGACACATCAGTCATTAAAAACAAAGAGAGTGTATAAATGACTTACTTTGAGATCATACCATTGAAGTGTTGGAAGTGCTCACCAATATGCCGAATTGTCAAGCCAGTGATGCATGTGTACAGGAAAATGGCAAGCTGTTTGTGCAGTGTAATGTGTTTTGAATTTCCATAGCCCATCTTGCATAATGTTTTTAGGAGGGCTTGGTGATACGCACTCAGCCATCCTGAGCTCCGATTTCATATATTTTGCGATTCCTTGCGATTTGATGCGACTTACCACTCTTTGACCTTCTGATCACATCCCGACTATTGCGATCTTCTGCAACTTCAGAGATATTTAGTTATCGCACTTCGAAGTATTTCCTTTGTTCTCTTTGTTCTCTATATTTATTTATCGTTCTCTCTACCCATCCTTTCTTCTATATGCCCTTTATCTCACATATCTCCTTTTAGTATTATCCTTTCATCTCTCTTCCTTTGTCCTGACAGCTTATATACCTGCCTGTATGAGCCACTAGACAGAGAACCCCCAGAGAATCAAGACAGACCGTCATTCCCCCTTCGTCTCAGAGCTTCCCCTTCATCCTAGTTCCTTTCTCTTCATATTCTATCATGTTCTCTCACTGTCCGACCCTTCGATCTCACTGCGACTTTTGATTTTATCGCAACTCTTTGATTTTGATCGCACCACTCTAGTTTTGATCGCAGCACTTCTCCAGAGTTTCTCATCCACTTCTATTCATTCTCCTTCATTTCCTATACTAGTGTAGGCTTTCCAAAGCTTCCTTGCACCTTTTCACCTTTAGTAGTTGTAGGATTTCCCTTCTTATAGCTACATATAGCATATCATCGGAAAACTGGGAGGCACACACCAAGGGCAATTTTGATATGCTCAGGGGGTCCATCAATAAGTTCATCCACCCAGGCAAGACCGGAAAGGGCAGAAGTGTGGTGAGGCATTTTGTCATAGTATGATGATGCCCATATCAGCACAGCACTACCAAGGAAGTTAACAAAAGCCCCAAGAATGGCTAAGTCATCAACACTGGCACCAAAGAGGCCATTGTCAACTTGAACAGACATTGCACTGATGAGGGAGTCACAGTAACCCTAACCCACCTAAAACAAAGAAGCAGGGTTTGTCAGCAGCATGGCATGTCCGGCATGTCTTGCAAAACTTACATGCCTGTTGGTGCACAACCCTAGTTCAAGGTTTTTTCTCAGAGCCCTGGATAAGGGATAGAAACGGGCTGATTCCATGCTGGGGACATTATATTTGTCTGGGATTGAAAAATAACCATAGTTTCCATGCTGACACAACCTAAGCTTTGTCCTGGGTCAAGCTTTCTCTCACACTGTAATTGTGTAAAATCCACCCTCAAATACTTTTATAGCACAAAACCACCAATTAGCATTACAAACAACTATCCTATAACACTGAGGGTAACCTGACCACTCTAAACTACTGAAGGAGGTGGAGAAACCTTTGAAGGTGGGGTGACAGCAAGGTAAACTGCAGGATAAGTAACAAGGGCCAATGGGATTAGCAGGATGATGGGAGAGACTGAGTACCAGGTAGTCAGGACCTCGAAGCTCAAGCCACAGGAGGGAGGGGAGAAGTGATAAGGAGAAGTGAGGGAACTGGTGGTGGAGGAGTAACAAAATGAATGTTGGCAAACAAAGGCAAATGATGGACTTAGCATTTTTTTCACGAGTTATGGATCTTACATAATCCATATGTATGGTGCGAATCACTTAGTCACCACCAAAATTTGACAGTGGCCAAATTGGGTCCCAACCACGTCAATGTTGGCTTGCCTGCTCTAAATCTCAGGCCTGATGGCAGACGAGCTCATGAAGCACTAATGAATGTAATTTCTGATGAATAAACATGCAATCATCATCTCTCTTATCCTCTAAGATACTGTACACCACCAAAAAAATACCTTCAAGAAGCAGCCAGGCGAGCCTGTGCTGGGCAAGCTGCTGTGCGTGAACATCAATCTTCCAAGCCACAATCGGAAAGCTTGTGCCATCAATCATTGAGGTTGACAGCTCTTCTGAATCTAAATGTGGGTACAGAGGAGGTATCAATCACATTATCATCAGCTCTAATGATGATGATGATGACGGAGAAGAATCGGGTTGGGATGCACCAATGGATGCAAGCCTACAGGGAGGGTCTGGGCACTCATGAGGCTCAGATGAAAGTCAAAGCCTTCAGTTCCACAAAATATAAGTCTCATCGTCATATTCCCGAGTCAGTACAATGGATTCCTGAGACAATATTTCCTTTTTGGTAGATTATTTCCTTTTTAGTATATTAGTAATACTCCATATATAGTAATGGTCAAATTAGTTTGACACCCAAATTTGAGCAGGGCTATTTTTTATGCTATCAAAATTCTGTCTTGGGCTTTTGTTCCTATCATTAAATTGAGCATTTTGCCAAGAGAAATAAGAAAATTAGTCAGATTTGCAGGTGCTTATAAAGTTGTTAAACTTTGGTGGTGACTAAGTGATTCGCACCATAGAAAATGCCAGCACTAAACCCTCAACCAGGGATTTTTGAGTACTGGACTAACTCTTGGTGTCTAGCACTAACTCCGGGTTATATAGAAGCACTAGCTCAAGGTTTAGCATCCAGCCCTTGATCAGGGTTGGCCTGAAGCATTAATTCAAGGATTTATCATATCCACAGGTCAGTAATGGCTGGGCCGAAACTAGGGTTATGTTATCGCTGTCCAAATATAACATCCTCAGCATGGATCAAAGGGTTTTCCCATTTGGGTGTGTAGGTAACCGAGTTGCCCATATACCAAATTCGGGTTATCTACAGATGTGGCTGACATTGTTTACAAATGTTTGATGCAAGCATGGACTTTATTGTATATTTCGGGCCAGTTGGTGGAACCCAAAAAAAACTCCAAAAAAGGTAGTCAGTCAGAAAACTGTTGTATCTCATCGAATACTCAAGCTATCCTCGAAATAACACCTGTTCCATAAATCCGACACCTGTCCGCATCATTCAATCTTTGACCGAGGGCAGAAATCACAATTTTAGAATCTTGATTTTTCAGGATCGTGAGAGGTAAGCCGCTGGCTGGTTTACCAGCTGGTTCAACCTCATTTCAATGCTGTAGCATGGCAAAGGGCCGCACGATACCGGCCCACGTCTATTGGATCGTAATCCAGCTTGCATCATTGCTTCCCAAAGAAGACATAGCCATTTACACAGGCGTGTCACTCTGGCCGGTCGAACGCATTCTCAAATACTTTGAAACGCACAAATGTGTTCAAATTCGAGGCCCTATGGAGAAGGGGGCGAGGAAGGTCTTACGGGACCTAGACGTTGTAGTAGTGGTGCCTGGGCTGTCACGTGACCCAGGTCCCACGGTTGGATCCCTTATGTAGCACATTCCTGTCTTAGTCGATCTGATTCCATCCCATCTTGTCGTGACTTCCCCTTTCATGTGTGAGCAGCCTCGGACCCACTCCAACATGGAGGTAAGTATGCTTCTATTAGAACACATTTGTAAACTCATTCATTTGCTCAGTATTCACTCAGAATGATCAACCAAACCCCAGATATGTACCTTGATGAGCTGCAAGAGATGCTCACAGTCTCATGCGGTGTCAATGTCTCTCGGGCGACTGTCTGGAGAATGCTTCAAAGGGCTGGATACACCATGAAGAAGGTATACTCCAGCATTGATCATTTGCCAAGGCGCTGACATGTTACTAGATGATGTGTATTGCAGCCGAACGCTCCGCTGAGAAAAGGGTCAAGTATATTATGCAAATTAGTCGGTATCAAGCTTGAAATTTCGGTTCATCACAGCACAACATATTGGGTCAAGCATGGTCTATCCATGGGATGAAAGCGCAGCGGTGAAAATGGGATGCAAAGCAGTGAAAATGGATTGCCGGGTGCCAGGCTGAATTATTACTTTCTACTAAACCATTGCAATAACATCTGTTGCACATTTTCTACGGCAGCAACAAAAGTCATATTGATTGTAAAACTAAATCACATTGTCCATAGGTATATTGAGCTGGCCACATTTGAATGCTTCGATGTCCTGCGCAGCATATTGCATTATCAAAACGGCAGTTCCAGCATCAATTTCCAACCACTCCTGTAGATCTTGCAATCTGAAATATTCAAGTGTTAGCTGTGAAATCTGTCGAAATCCCCTGCTTTTCAAAAGTGGTCCATACAGAGCAAATTCAATCTCATCCCTATTGCGATCTGGGTGTCTGTTGAGGAAGTGGAACCATAGCACAACATCTGGATATTTAGCAGTGGGAATGGGGGCTTGTATAGGCTGCATAGGCTGTGTAGGCGGCACAGGCAGCACTGGTTGCATAGGTTGAATGGGAGGTGAATATTGGAAGGAGTGGGTGGTATGGCAGATACATTGACGGTTGGTGGATCATCGTATAGGGATTTCCATAGCCGTACGCACCATGATTCAGTTGGTATTCCAAATTTGGCTGAGGGACTGGTGTGGCGCGTCCTCAAGACCTTGCGTCAGTCAAAGACAACAACTCCGGTTTCATCTCAATTGTTGCCATTCCAGAAAGCTAGAGTAGTGATGAGTGAGCTGTAGATTTGACAAGTAATAGATAGGGAACCTTACCACATCCATGGCCCAGTAGCCTAGACTCGAGGGCATTAGCACATAGCAGAGACCATTTTCCCCCTTCCAGCAATACAAATCTTTATCCTTCGAGTGCATCTCACACTTCCAACGAGTCTGCAGCTCCACAACTACATTTGCCTGCCTCTGGCCGAGCCCAAAATCAGCTCCATTGGTTGAGTCGAGTACTGCAGCGTGAGGCCCGCCCTAGTATCAATCTCATTAACGGCACTCTATCTGAGTAATGGTGAAATGATACTAGTTAACTCCTTGGGTAGTTGTAGCCTCTGTCATAGCCATGTTGGCACCACTGCCAATGTCTTCGAAGTAAACACAGACCAGTTTGAGAATGCGAGTTGACACCTTGCCGGTAGGTAGACGTTGAGGGACAATAAGGCTTCTCAATCGTTGCTTGCAGAGCCAGTATTCTTCATCGTTCTTGATTGAGGTTGCGCCTTGCTTGGGTTTATTGCTATCAAGCCAGTAGCGTAATACAATGAATGCCAGAAATTGTTGCAACTTTTCAGCCATGGAGGTACAGAGCTGTTCAAGCGTAGCCATAGACAGAAGAATAAAGGGCATATTGTTACCATCCGCAGCTTTTACAGCTGCTTGAATCTCAAAGGCTAATGCAGTTGTGAGCAATAAAATCAATTCAAGTGAGTAAGGACTTATGGCAGGTTGCTGGGTCAATGGTATCCACACACTGTTTGCTGCTCAAATGTTTTGCAGCTGCATTTTTGCGAGGTTTGGGTGGAATCTGTCGAGCCTTGATATGGGACATGATTGTCATCGTTGTCATCTTTCTCAAGCTCATCTTCACCCTCATCCTCCTCATCCTCATCTGCAATGTTGTCCAGTGGAATTTCCTCATCGATGTATTCGAGAGTGTCGTCATTGCAGTCCTCGTCTTCATTTGTGTTAGTAGCCAGAAAAGTGACGATTTGGTCGGCATCACTGCCAATCATATTGGATGTTGGGAAGAAAGTGTGTGTTGGGCCTGTCTCCTCAAATTCAGAAATTGTTGAGAGGGCTGCTGTGCTCCGCGATGAGGATTTTTTGAAAATTGGGAAGAATGAGTTGAATGCAATGGCCCATGGCTGATAGAGCGAGCCCGTTTTTGTGTTTGTGATGATATGGCGGGAGAATCTATGCTGTGTGCTCATTTCTTGCCTTTCAATTTTTCAGACTGACCAGGCGGCGACCCGACTGCTGTTCTGCTATGGGTTGAAGTTGCACTGGGAGGTTTTCATGACAACGATGGCTGATAATCATGCATGGATTTGCACAACTCTGCAACACCATCAGAAATACATCTGAGGCATGAGTCTCTGTCAAGCCCATATCCGCATCCAACTTTGTGAGTCCTACAGCGAAAGCAGGCTGGACGTTTCTGCACCTTATTAGATCAGTTGATGGCTGTGAGATGGTCAGAAATAGAAAAAGGGTAGATCAGCTAGGTATACCTTCACGTTTGTGTTCCTGTTCATTCTCTTCCCCATCTTCTTGCCAATATCTCTTTTTCAACGCATGGTCAGAGAAAAGACAAGTCCTAAAAAGGAAACCATACCTGCCAAGCCACATTTAGATCCCAAATAGGATGTATGGCATACCGCGCTGAACAAAACATTGTATATACTCATGAATGGGTCAATTTCACTATAGACCTCTATGGACCTCTGGAGAATTTCTCCAGGGAATTTTCCAAGATAAGCCCCCTGGAGAAATGTAGAGAAATCCTCCCTTAGGAATTCTCTGAAGAAATCCTCCCATAGGAATTCTCTGAAGAAATCCTCCCATAGGAATTCTCTGAAGAAATCCTCCCATAGGAATTGTCTGGAGAAATCCTCCCATAGGAATTCCCTGGAGAAATCCTCCTATAGGAATTTGTTGGAGAAATACTTGCAAGGAATTCTATAAGGAAATCCTCTGCATCAAAGTTCACACTGGACAAGTGCTATTCAAATCATGCAAGGATGAGGGAAGCTAAGAAGGTCCAGTGAGGCACAAGAGAGGTGAGGGCAATGAAAAGAGTTTTGTCAACACTTGATTTGAATGGCACTGGTCCTGCGTGAATTGTGATGCAAGGATGAGGGAAGCTAAGCAGGTCCAGTGAGGCACAAAAGAGGTGAGGGTAATTGAAAGTGTTTTGCCGACACTTGATTTGAATAGCACTTGTCCTGCATCAATTGTAGTGCAAGGATAAGGGAAGCTAAGAAGGTCCAGTGAGGCACAAAAGAGGTGAAGGTGATGGAAAGAGTTTTGCCAACACTGGATTTGAATAGCACTTCTCCTGCATCAATTGTGATGCAAGGATGAGGGAAGCTAAGCAGGTCTAGTGAGGCACAACAGAGGTGAGGGTAATTGAGGGAGTTCAGCTGATACATGAGTTGAATAGCACTTGTCCTGCGTGACTGTTGATGCAATGATGAGCAAAGCTAAGCAGGTCCAGTGCAGCATAAAAGAGGTGAGGGCAATGGAAAGAGTTTTGCCAACACCGGATTTGAATAGCACTTGTCCTGTGTGAATTGTACTGCAAGGATGAGGGAAGCTAAGAAGGTCTAGTGAGACACACAAGTGGTGAGGCTAATTGAGGGAGTTCAGCTGATACACCAGTTGAATTGCACTTGTCCTGTGTGACCATTGATGCAATGATGAGCAAAGCTAAGCAGGTCCAGTGAGGCATAAAAGAGGTGAAGGTGATGGAAAGAGTTTTGCCAACACTGGATTTGAATAGCACTTCTCCTGCATGACTGTTGATGCAATGACGAGCAAAGTCAAGCAGGTCCAGTGAGGTACAAAATATGTGAGAGTAATAGAAAGAGTTTTGCTGACGCTGTAGTAGTTGTGCCTGGTCAGTCACGTGATCACGTTCCCACGGTTTGACCTAGTCAGTAGCCTTCCAGATGTAGTAGTCAGCCCATCCTTCCTATCCAGTCGACCTTTCCCTCGAGTCCTGCGTGAGCCCCCGGAGTGGTACCTCGGTACCACTCCAACGTGGTGATGAGAGTGTTTTTCGACCCATGCACCTCTTTTTCTCTCGGTTTCTCACTCCTGACGTTTTTTTTCTCGCGAGACGACCTTTTTTCGGCCTCACCACCCCTGCTGCGCGATGGCGCATTTTCCCTTCATTCACGGCCGTACCTCAGTTGCGTTACCCCCCGGCACCCTCGCTCAGTCCACCAGGGCCCCACGTCGACCATCGTTGACCCAGAAACACGGACTCAACCCTTTTTGAGCACCCAAAAGCCCCAGGCCACGCCACCCGCGTTCGCGCCCCGTTTCCTCTTCTCAGACCAAGGACGGCCTCTCAAGCTTTCCTTCGACGTCTTACGGCCCCCGTTCTGCCCCACGTCATCCCAGGAACACCATCGACGTCCATTTTTGATGCCCAACGGCCACCCGCGTACAGCCGCGTCACCACCTTTCGACCCCCCCATATTTTAGCGTTCCCCGGCCCACTCGTATCCATCCAGGCCCCCGCGTTCACGCTCGACGACCCGGTGCCCACGTTCTGCTCAAAAGAACCCCCCGTTGCCATCCATTTTGGATACCCAAGCCCCTGCCACGTCATCACCTTCAACCCCCACTTTTCGTATGTCCCATTCCCAACCCACGTTTGTTCAATCCCCCGTGCCCTCGTTCCATCCACCAGGGCCCCCCGTTGCCCCCCGTTGGCCCCAGACGAGCCCCCACCGTCGTTCTCGGACACCCAAGCCACGCGCCACGTCACCATCGTGCGGCCCCGTTCTGCCAGCACAACCGGCCCAGACCAACTGACCAAACTCGCGGCCCACCCCAGAACACCCTGCGTCTCGTTAACGCCCCGAACGAGCCCCACCGCCGTTTTTGGTCGCACCACGGATCCGTCGCGCCCACCCGTTGGACCCCCATTCTTTTGTGTACCCCAGCCCCACACGGACCCATTCGACCACCCGTGCCCTCGTTCCACCGGCCAGGACACCCCGTTCACCTCCATTGCGCCAAACGAGCCCCTGCCGTTGTTTTCAGACACCCGGGCCACGCGCCACGTCACCATCGCACGGCCCCATTCTGCCAACACACCCAGCCCCGGACCGACTCACGAAGCTCGCGGCCCACCCGTTCACCATCCCGGAGCACCCCACCTCGATCCAATACCACCGTGCCCACCGTTCCCAGACCCCCACCGCGTTCCGCCACGTCACCATCTCTCGGCCGGATTCTTGCACCATACCCGGCTCCTCGAGCCCTCGTTCAGCTCCCCGCGACCTCGTCTCGACCCTGGCGACTTCCCCGACCCGTAGGGACCCAAACGAGTCACTGCCGCGACCACTTAGCACCCCAGCGCTAGTCCCCTCGTATCGAGAATCCCCGATGCCACCGCATGGCCCAATGCACCCGTACATTTTCCCTTTCCCCCGTTTACACCGTACCTTGTCCCGTCCCATCCCCTTTCCCCACCCTCGACATTTATTGGATATTCGACCTATCTACGAACCATCACTGCTCGACAGCACCGTACCTATTTACTTTCGCACAAACCACCCAGTCTATTTTCGGATCACAAGAACTCACACCCTGGGCTACAAGAACTTATGGTTTTGAACGTTTTTATCCTACCCTGCGATGTGAGTCCCAGAGGCATTCGAGGATGGAGGAGCAGAGCAGAGTTACAGTTTGGTCATCTACCACCCCCAACGATCTTGGAGGACGATACGGTCCCGCCTCACGTATAAGGCCTGGGGCATCGTGAGGGACTGGGAGTCGTGACTGGAGAGTTTTTTTCTTGGTCAGTTTTGTTTTGCTTTTTGTTTTCTTTTAGTAGCGGTATGGTGACGAGGACATCACCATGAGGAGGAGGGGCACTTGTAGTAGTTGTGCCTGGTCAGTCACGTGATCAGGTTCCCACGGTTTGACCTAGTCAGTAGCCTTCCAGATGTAGTAGTCAGCCCATCCTTCCTATCCAGTTGACCTTTCCCTCGAGTCCTGCGTGAGCCCCCGGAGTGGTACCTCGGTACCACTCCAACGCTTCACACTTCATGCAGGACAAGTGCCATTCAAATCCAGTGTCAGCAAAACCTTTTCCATTACCCTCACCTCTTTCGTGCCTCATGGGACCTTCTTAGCTTCCCTCATCCTTGCATCACCATTCATGCAGGACAAGTGTTATTCAAACTTAGTGAATAGCGTGGGTTTAGCCACCATTACATGTTCTTTTTTCATGGGTTTTCATGGGTTTCTTGTTCTTGAAGCAAATATTGCAGATGCAGAGTTGAAATCTGAGAAGGATTTTTTAAGCTTGATCAGGGCTTCAACACATATCAGCAACACATTTCAAACAAAAAGTTGAAGGGCTTTTTATGACTGATTTTTTAGAGGGATAGAAGCATGGGTTTTCATGGGTTAAAAAACTTGGACCCATGAAAACCCATGCTTCTATCCCTCTGGAAAATCAGTCATAACAAGCCATTCGGCACTTTTTTTGAAATGTGTTGCTGACATGTTTTGAAGTCCTGATCAAGTTTTGCAAATCTTTCTCAGATTTTAACTCTGTATCTGCAATATTTGCTTCAGGAACAAGAAACCCATGAAAACCCATGAAAAAAGAACATGTAATGGTGGGTAAACCCACGCTATTCACTATTCAAACTGAGTGTTAGCAAAGCTGTTTGATCTCCCTCCTTGTGAACTTGGATGAGGTGAACAGGCCCTGGGTGATGCTCTCGACTGGGGCTCTGGGTTGGACAAACACCATTATCATCATGATTGGCCTCCACATCAGCATCAAATGTCACCCTTTGGACTGTCATCAGATGTCAGAGTGATAGTGACTTGGTAGCAGTTTCCATATTGACGAAGAGCCTGCAGATGGAACCACATATTATTGACCTCCTGTCTTCAACCATGCTCCACATGAATGTTGCATGAGGCCTTGCACCTCATGCAACACTTCTGGCTAGTGGATTAGCAGACAAATACCATCATTGTGCAATACTCTCCATCTTTGAGAACCTCCAACAGGATATGATACCATGACAACCACACCACTGACATATGACAATGATGACTTGCCCTCTGATATATTCTCCAGTGAATGCAAAACAATTCTGCTCAAGTCCAAACAGTGTGCAGACACTGACATGGCCTTTTTCTCTTTCATGGACCAAATCTCCAGGTGGGGATCACATGATTCACATCATGAAGCTTCATTGATGAGCCTATCATTACTTTTGGGGCAAATGGCCACTTCATTCTTGCCAATGAGAACTTCAATGTGTCACCACTGTAGAGGGTCGACATCCCTCTGAGTCCGTATCCTCGATATATCATGAATCTGGACGAACCCGATGCCTCTATTCAACTTGCATTCGAACCCGACGTAACCCGACACAACCCGACGTGATGTGACATGACATGACCCGATGTGACCGATGTAACCCGACACATGCTGCTTTGTCACAGCCGCTTTCAGACCAAATCTGGCAGCCTCAGAAGCCCCGGAGTTCTAATTATAGGAGATGGATCTCATCGGACTTGATCCCTGACTTCAGACTTACGTTATTTATGCATCCCCTCGTCCTTTCAGAGATATGTAGGACTTTTTAGATCTTTTCCTTGCATATTCGTTTTCCCCTCCATTTTCCTGTCTTCGTCGCATTGCAACCCCCCTTTCCACATCTCCATTCCATCTTTTCTTTGTAGTTTCTATCAGCTGAAGTAGACATGTCCGAAAGTAGCTACACACACATGTACTATAAAAACAGTCCCCGACGACCATACAAAAAAAAAGAGATACCCTTAGTCCCCGTGTCCCTATAGTCAGAATCCTTTTAATCCCTTCAAATGCTTGTCCACGTAGACCCTTAGCTTTTATAGTCCACTTCGTCGTCTTTATCATTGTTCCTGTATATTCGTTCATTGTTTCCGACCCGACCTGACCTGACCCGCCGTACCCGACATCGTCGGCATCATCGGGTTCATCGTTATTTATCTGCTTTCACTCCGTTCATCACCAGATTTATTGTTATTTGTCCAGTTTTATGCGGCGGCTTTATTTTACTTCCACTTCCATTTCATTTTACTACTACTTCCAACACTGACTTATCCACCATCACTTCTATGCTGACACCCCTTGGTTAGGATCTCCTTATAGTTCCGAAGCCACCCCAAACCCGCATCTACATCTGGAGCCCACCGTGAGGATAATTCAGTGTCAAGAAACATTCATTCCATAGCCCCTCATTTCCTTTCGTCATCTCGAAACAAGCCTTGCCGCAGCACTCTACACATCCGACACCCGTTACCCAACTTCTTTACTTTTGACACCCAACGCTCCAACATCCAATTGTCAACTATCACACAATCATTTGGGTTTGATTCTATTACTATCTTCTTTGCTTTTATGACTGCAATTGTTCCGTTTCAGTAACAGCTTCGAATCCGTCCTTGTACCGTTCCGACCCAACGGCTTCCGCTTTAGGAAACTTGCACAGCCACGATCCGATACACCCTTGTTTGTCGACTCGAAGAACTCGAACCTTGTCGCATCCACCATCCAGACTTGCTTATAGACCCCCAACACGCTCGGAAACCCACGCCCCATCAATTCCGGTCAAAAATCCGTGCCCGGAAAAGCCCCAAAACGGCCCCAGCATCCGCAACCAACAACAATGCCACTCACACGTCACTCATGAAACACAGACAAACGGAGCCACAAAGCAGAAGGAAAACACCCACCGTGCAATGGGTTTAGCCTGTGCACTCCCATCAACACCACCTATCAGGAAGAAGGCTGCCGTGTACCCCTATGGAACACCTTATGCCCCCACCAACCATGTGATGCTCCTTGGGTCTGAGAAATTCTGTGTTTCACACCATGTCCAGCCATATGCAACCAGGCCCACTGCCCATATGTGTACATACTAGCAATTCCTGCCCTGGAACTAAGGTCTGTATCCAATTCCTCATCATCGTTTCCTTTTCAATCATTAGGACTCCTTCCATTGTGCACCGGAACTGTGTAATGATTTATCTTTTCTTTTCTTTCTTCCTGTCTCTGTCTTTCTCTCTGTTCCTGTCCTGCCCTGCACTGCATTATGTTGCATTTCACAAGGACATGTATCTGCATATGTTGGATTACCATATATGTTTTGCTGTGTATTTGTAATCCTAGTGCTACATACCATAGAAACCCTTCCACACATGTGTTTCATAAGCCTCATTTATATCTGAATAAGGACAAGGCCACATTCATCTCAAAGCCCACTTGTATCTAGTACAGCTGTCTTTCAAATTCTTAGAGGTAATTGTCCATTTACAGCATGAGGGCATGGATACCTGTGATGCTATTGTTGATGGTTGATTGAGTGGTTTGCCATCTAATATGTAGGCAAGAAGGATAAAAATGTCATGATTCTTTAACTTACAGACAAACAGGACTGTGATAAAATATGAAGGGCTTTGAGCAATGTTGCAACAATACAAAGAGAGAGCTAATTCCACTGCTCTTCAGATGAGATTGGACAGTCACAAAGAGCAACACAATATATATATTGATGACATTGAACCAATGTGGAACACTATCTCAAGGCTTGTCATTTCAATTTCTCATGGCATTGAGCCAGTAAGGATGCAACTGAGAGCCACTCAAGAACATTGATCAATTGATGAGACAAACAATACAGTTACAGGGGAAACAGTGTGAAAATCAAATATAACCACAACCTCGGTACCAGCCGAAACAGTGTTCAGGTGAAACCATGTAAACAGCCTTGAGAAGAGTTACAAAAATGTCCAAATCACTCATTGTGGTCATCGCCAAACGAATATACTCCCCATTACGATACAATTTATATTTCATGAAGGAGAATGCAAGTTCAATGGGGTTGAGATCAGGGGAGTATGGTGGGAGATATTCAATTTGCATTCCCCTACAGGAACATCAGATCATATGCACAAGTTCCCATAATATCTTACCTAGCCTCAATCCTTTCTCGGATGGCCAGAGTCCTGTGTATGCGACAGTTGTCCATGACAATGACCAAATTATCTGCTGGATATTGTTGCATTTGATCCAAGAGTGACTCAATAAATTGTTGAAAGGTTTCACTCGTGAAATTTCCCTCAAGCACATCACAATGCAGGACTCCATTGGTCAAAAAGATAGCAGGAAGAACAGAAAAGCTAGAAAAGTTCAATTAGCTCACTCAGAAAATGAGGCACAAATTCTCACCACCTTCCGCGTACAAAGAAGGCCTTGCGCTGCGCTTTCATCCCATAGATAGACCATGCTCGATCCCAATATGTTGTGCAGCGATCAACCGAACTTTCATTGACAAAGACGAGTTGTCGAGCTTGATACCAACTAATTCGTGTAATATACTCGAACCTTTTCTCAGCGGAGCGTTCAGCTGCAATACATGTCATCTAGTAACACATCAGCGCCTTAGCGAATGATCAACGTTGGATTATACCTTCTTCATGGTGTATCCAGCCCTTTGAAGCATTCTCCAGACAGTCGCCCGAGAGACATTGACACCACATGAGACTGCGAGCATCTCTTGCAGCTCGTCAAGGTACATATCTGGGGTTTGGTTGATTGTTCCGAGTAAATACTGAGCAAATGAATGAGTTTACAAATGTGTTCTAATAGAAGCATACTTACCTCCACGTCTAGGTCCCGTAAGACCCTTCTTGCCCTCTTCTCTGCAGGGTCTCAAACTTGAACACATTTGTGCATTTCAAAGTATTTGAGAATGCGTTCGACTGACCGGAGCAACACGCCTGTGTAAATGGCTACATCTTCTTTGGGAAGCAACGATGTGAGCCAGATTACGATCCAATGGATGTGGGCCAGTATCATGTGGCCCTTTGCCATGCTACAGCATTGAAATGAGGTTGAACTAGTGTTGCCGAAGTTCAGTTCGGTCTGGTTCCGACCCTTTTTGGCGGAACCGCGAACTGAACTTCGGGTCCGGTTTGGCGCATGGCCAAACCTGGACCCGGACGGCATTGAACCGTTTCTCCGCGTTCGGTCTGGGTTCAGATGCGGTCTGAACCCCGGACCGAGGTGGGCTCACCCCATGAGCTCCGTTCTCCTCGCGAATGGCAGGCACGTATCAATCGATACGGCGCTACACTTCGCGAGGTAGTTGGGCTGCAGGGGAGCCGTCCGGCGCTGCTGCTGCCGCCGCTGTCACTGCTGCCGTTGCTGCCGCTGCCAGTGCTGCTGCTGCTGCCGTCGCCGTTGCTGCTGCCACTGCTGCTGCTGCTGTCGTGGCCGTTGCTGCTGCCGCTGTTGCTGCTGCCGCCGTTGCTGCTGTTGCTGTTGCTGCTGCTGCCGGCATTGCTGCTGCTGCTGGCCGTCATAGTTGTGGTTGCCGTTGTTGTTGCCGCCGCTGGTGGTGATGTTGGATGGCTTTGGCTGTTGCCGCTGCCGCTGCTGCTGCTGCTGCTGCCATTGCTGCCGGCGCTGCTGCTTCCGCTGTTGCTGCTGCTGCTGGCCGTTGCCGTTGTTGTTGCCTGGTTGCCGTTGCCTTTGCCGTTGCCGTTGCCGTTGCCGCCGCTGGTGGTGGTGGTGGTGGTGGTGTTGCGGCTGCCCCGCGTCCGTTGGCATTGCGTTGGCGTTGGCATCCATCTTGTGCCAATGTGGTTGCGATGTGGTCGCAGTCGAGTTGCCTGCCGCAAATAACATTAGTAAAGTTAAGAAAAAAATGGAAACTTACCTTTGAACACAACACAATTTGTGTTGTGTTCAACCCACGTTGAAGTTGCTGTGTTGCTTGAAAGGTCACGGCCGGTCACATGATGCCGTTTAACACGAAATAGTAAGTAAAGAAATACGAAAAACAAATGAAATCAATACCTTAAAAATATCCGCGTTCGCGGTTTGAACGCGGTTTGGAGCCGTTCAGGAAATCCGGCAGGCCTCGAAACCCGGAACTGAACCCGCGGTCCGGTTCAGCACTTGGCTGAACTTAGACCGAACTTAGGGTTCGGTTCGGGGTTTGAACCGGGTTCGGCTAGGTTCGGAACTGAACTACGGCAACACTAGGTTGAACCAGCTGGTAAACCAGCCAGCGGCTTACCTCTCACGATCCTGAAAAATCAAGATTCTAAAATTGCGATTTCTGCCCTCAGTCAAAGATTGAATGATGCGGACAGGTGTCGGATTTATGAAACAGGTGTTATTTTGAGGATAGCTTGAGTACTGTAGGTAACTGTATGGTGGCAACAGTCACGCATCACATGGGGTCTGTTGCGTAGCTTGGTCACTGGTCACAAGGGGTTTGTCGCATTTGGGTCAACAGTCAAATAGGCAACAAGAAATATAGAAAAAATTCCCAAAAATTATTTAAAGTCTTCTAAGGCTCCTCTACAGCGAAATCATTGTCTGTCAGCTCCCAGATATCCTCCCATGGGCCCCCTCCCTGCAACAACCCATCAGAAGTGAGTGTGACATCGGTGTTCTTGACACAGTATGGCCGCTGCCATTGCGCACTGCACAACCGTTCACTGGTTGATTGAGCACCATTTCAGGCACCCATTATTGTACTAGTCGATCGCGAGTATTATTAAACATAGAATCATATAAATTTTATCTGTGGTTGGAACTGTAAATCCAAGTGCTTGTTGGATCACAGCACTGGCTGGTACATCAGTGTCATCAATGCCATCTCCAGGCATGTCTGAGTCATCAGGTTCAATCTCCTTCTCCACAAATGTCTGTGGTCCAAGTTTGCCTTCAATTTCTTCTCGTAAAACTTGATCATTCTTGAGATATTTATGGAGAGCTGCATGGGCTTTGCGACTGGTCAGGATATCCCCAGATAAGTTCCCCTACACGACACATTGAATTTGCCTTCTTGATGACATCCCGGCAAATTGCACTTCGAAGCCAATTGTAAGCCTCAATGATTGGTTGGATTGTTGCATCACGGAGGACTGGAAGGGATTTTGTGAATAAGACCTCTTTTGCTTTTTTTCCTGCCGTCATTTGTTCTGTGTGCGAATCAACAAACCATTGTAATTCAAATTGTGACAAGCAGTGTTTGATGATTTGTTGCAGTCCCACATCAGCGACCTGAAAGATGCTGGTACAGTTTGCTGGCACAAAGATCAGGTAAATGTTCGGGTACTCCTCAAGGACAAAGGTACGGAATGGCAGCCCAATGTGAACAGGATAGCAGTCAATCATGAGAACACTCTTTTGGTCTGGGACATCTCGCAAGTCTGGGTCACTTTCAATCACATCATTGATGTATGGCACCAGGATCTTTTCTACCCACTGCACATCATGAAGCATTGTCAGGCAATTCTGCAAGGTGGTAAGCTGAACACAGACCTCTTTCATTGTTTTAAGTGTGCTGAAATGACTGGTTTTCTTTTCACTAGCTGCAAACACAAAATCAAAACCGAGTTCTTTTGCTTCGGCTATTCCATCAGCATGTTCACTCAGAAGAGAAACCTTTGTCTTTCCTGACCAGACTTGCTGGAATGGGAGAACGTCACCATCAGCCATTGTCGCAACACACAGGGTGTAAGCACACTTTTCGTCCTTGGCAGCAAGGTCAACTTGTTTGGATCCTTGCTTCTCGTAGGTCTTGTCCTTTGTTCCCATCAGACATTTCCCAGTTTGATCCATGAAAATGACCAGTTTTCGTGGAATGTCGCAATGCTTCATGAGATGAACAAGGCAAAAAAAAGCTCATGTGCATTGAGCTTCAGCATCAGCAGGAAGATGAGGAGCTTTTCGTGTTGCCTTATGGAGGGTCCAATCAAGAACACTCTGCAGGAATCCTCGAACATACAACTCAGAGCATTTGAAGATATTGAGAAGCTGAGGTTGTTGGGTTTCGATGATGGATAGCATGATGATGTGAGTGAGGAAAACTCCAACAGGGACTCCTGAGGTACGTAACTCAATGAGTTTCTCTTTCACTGTATTGACAATGTCAGGACATCCAGTAAGGACACCAACATGACCACTTGCAGCAAGTGCACGTCCTCATTTGACATTTTCAAGTGTTGCTGGTGTGAATCCGTGGCCACTGAGCCAGCGTTGGATTGTGCTGGCATGCAATTTGTTGAACTGGTGTGGATTTTCACGTCGAAGAATTGTCTCCATGTTTCGTGCTGACCACAGGCCCTTTTTTGCAGCCTGTGCGATGTGAATCCATAAGAAGGGATGGTACCAATTTGTGCATCGTGCATTTGTTGGAACCACTTTGCCATTGTTCCTTCCATTGCGCTCTTTTCTCCAGTCCACTCCCTGTCATGAATGGTGAGCCAGATTATCAATGCCTGTGCTGTCATGGTGATCCTGAGATATCAGCACGTCATTGACTCCACAGAGCTGCACGTCAGATATTTCAGCCTCCAATGCTTTCTTCTTTTTCAAAGCCCGGGATTTACGCTTCCTTTCTCGTGCGTTGCTTCTTTTCTTCTCTTGTTGTTTGTTTTCCTGCTGTTCCTTTTTCTCAGCTAGAATCTGTCATATTCCCTGCTTGGCCATGGCATCCCTGCACATTTGCTCCAATTTCTCATCGCTGTTCAACACCTTCCATTTCCAGTCATCAAACGTCATTTGCTTTAGTCGGATGGGAATGGGTTGTCGTGGCAGCAGATCTGCAGTGCCGGTGCATGTGAGAACTGTCTCAGCTTCATCACTGCTATCACTGATGATCATCGCCTCGTTCTCTTGCATTGGAATATGTGTGCAGATCTTCTTGGAGCTCTTGCTCACCATTTCATCAGATTGCTTTCATTTTGCCACAGCACTGGTCAAAATTCAGTAAAAAATCTGAAATTCATGGGGATACACATCACCGTTTGTCAGGAATTTTGGCACCACTTGCTTTTGCACTTTTGACAAGTCTATCAATCCAGTGAGCTTGAATGAAGTCTCATTGGGCTGGATCTCCTTTGATAACTTGCTTCAGGATGGCTATGAGGCCTTGCAAGTGATTGCCACACTCTTCAAAATGAATCTCTGGGTTCTTGTGGGTCTCGAAGCAGATTTCGAGTCAGCGGTTCAGCGCATAGTAAAGTCCTTCCTCTTTGATGTCATCTTCATCTAGGTAGAACTGATATTTTGCCTCAGGTACAGATTTTGGGACAGGAAGGTTTTGAGGGAGATTCTTGAGCAGGTTTCCAAGGTGGTCCACAGCAGTTATTATTGCTGCAGAAGGCCCTTTCGCTGGTCATTTACTCATTGCTGGATAAAAGACAGGCAATGTTTGTACAATGTATATATCGCTGCCACAAAGCTGCCGGCTTTTATGTTATAGATGTACATCTGGCTCAAGAAATTAAATACCTAAAATAAAATATTTAAAATATTTGAACAATGACTCATTTGATTGACTAATGTTGGCAGAAGACCTCATGTTATTTTGCATGGTTGACACACTCAAATAATTTGGTGATTTTATCAAATTTATTGAGAAGAATATAATCAATTTTCACAAAGTAACAGCATATGCTAAGTTCCAAAGTTCCCCTCCCTAGTTCCCTTCCCTATACAGTTTCTGCCACCCCCCTACAGTCTCTCCTACTTAGAGTAAAACACACTATGGCTGCACCCACTCCTCTCACCATCATCTTAACAGTGTTTTCAACTAAGATTACAAATAGCCTTTGCCACCACTAATGTGACTGTGTTGAAATTATGTAAGTGCCATGCCTGAGCATTCCATATCTGTTGTCTTTGATCCATTTCACTTCCTGAGTATTTATTGTTTCTTTTATAATTATATTTCCCTTTTGTAGTTCATCTATTTCAATAGAACAAGCCTTATACTTTCTCATATACTATGCATCATAGTGATTCTCCTCCAGTCTACAACACAGTCTACACTCCCTGTGTAGCTCACTGTCTTCAGTCTAATACACTGCTTTAGCCTCACTGTCACCATCACCTTCACCAAGGGCAAGGAAGAGTGAGGCCAGGATGTTGATATATGTTTTTCAAGAAATGGCTGTATCATACCTAATGAAATGGCTGAAATTACAAGAATATTTGAGCAAGTTGAAGACATGAAAATCCATAGGGTCCTCTGCCAGTATTAGTCAATTGGATGAGCCTTTGCTCACTTATTTAACCAGCTTTGAATCAGCTACAATTTAAAGCTGATGCCAAATGTGTGAGCAAAGACTGATCTAATCGACTAATGTTGGCAGAGGACCCTTTAGCTTTTCATGTCTTCTACATGCTCAAATATTCTTGTAATTTTAGCCATTTTATTGGGAATGATATAGCCATTTCTTGAAAAACATTGGAAACACTACAGGGGCACTTACATATTGGCCCCAGGTACACTCCCAGAACTCTCACCTTCCAACTTTCCCCCTGCAACTACCATTATGGTCCAGCCCTGGACAACAAGTATGATGAGGACTGACCACCTCAACTGCTGTTGGAGATGGCGCCTTCACACCTAAAGTATGAGTGTTTTTCAATGTAAAGCTTGAATTCTGAAGGCATTTTTTAACAGCTAAATCCCAGAAAAATTACAATGTATTCCCAAACAGCTATTGTACAATAGTCTCTGCAAGACCCAAGCAATAGAAATTATATTTGACCTAAAAGAAAGTAAAAACTTCATGAATTTGCTGAATTTGGTCATTTTCACTTTATTTTGCATCTAATACTATCATCACCCCACACATCGGACAGGCCCAGCTTTCGGCCACTTCGAATTTCTCGCTCGATTTTAACTCAATCCACAGTAAACTTGCTACAAGACATATAATACATCATATTGTTATTTTAGAAATGTTTTCTAGGTGTAAAATGCAGTTTGTGGTGAGGAGAAAAAAAGGCAATTGGTCACGCTTTGACAGGCGGGGTTCAAATATGCCACTGTGACATTGTGTGACTGGCCGAAAGCTGGGCCTGTCCGATGTGTGGGGTGATGATAGTACTGCTTATATCACTTACATCTTGCAGATTAATTGTAGAATAGCATACCAGGAGTATATCATAAAATTTTCAATATTTATTTATCAGAAAACACAGTCACTAGAGGCTCACTAGTGCAGATACATTTGAATGTTTGGTTGTGTTACTTTTGTTTGTCCTTAGTTATATTTTCAAACTCAGTTATATCATGGCCGGTGTCCAGCTATAGTATGACTGCCAAGCTGCCACAAAACTTCTGCCTGCCACTCCGCAGTACCACCACCCAGTTGTTGCTAAGTCACACGTCACCGGCACTTTGTTGCATCGGGGCGGGTCGTCACACGATTTTTGACAAATCTGGCCGTTGCCACCATACAGTTACCTACAGTATTCGACGAGATACAACAGTTTCCCGACTGACTACAGTATTCAATGGCTCCTTTGAACACAAAAATTAACCTAAAATGCCACAAGTAGCCAAATTATCTTGAACAAAATCTGAGTAGACAGAAAGTTGCTCATATATTTAAAGACCTCTCATACCAATTTTCAAAGAAATCTGTTCATATTTGAATGTTTTATGATCAAAACATTAGTGTTCAAAGGAGTGATCAGATTTCTCTCTGCTTTGTGAATATTCAGTTTCTAATCTTACTGGTGGTTCTGAATAAAAATCATTATCCGGATGGGTTCAGATGATGCACTGAAGGAATTAGAACACTTTTTAGCAGTAGAAATCAGTACAGAATTAATTATATTAGGGTGTTTAAAGGACTGGTAGTGTTCAAAGGAGCCATTGAACACTGTACCTTTTTTGGAGTTTTTTTTGGGTTCCGCCAACCGGCCCGAAATATACAATAAATTATATTTCTTATTTAGGCAACTGAGTTTCGGAGTTGGCCAAACTAGGATCAAGCCCCTGCCCCTACCCCTCACAGCGGCTTGGCAGGAGCCTGAGCCAAGGGTAGCTGCACGTTAGACTGGTGACCGTCCGTTCTGTGTCGAAGAGTTCACCTCTGGAGTACGAAGCTTGGTCTCAGGCTGGCGACCACGCTGCAACGGACCCCGCACTTGTCCTTCAAAGTTTGATTTCGGAGCTGAGATGTTGACCGCCGACACCATTGACGTCGCTCTTGTGCTTGCTACTCTCACCGACCTCGACCCGCATTTTCTAGCACCCATAATCGCTTCCTCAGCCGCTGCCACCCGTCGCCGTGTCACCATCGTTCTCTTCTCGCAGCACTTCAGTGCACCACGGCAGCAGACTCTCTCGCATACGGAACATTGGGATGATGTGCAGAGGCTTCTGACGTTCGTGTACGTGCAGGCGACCAAGGTCGCGCAGGGCATGGGGAAATTATTGATGGGGGTGGATGTCTTGCTCAAGGGCTTTGACGAGGATGTGCCGGAAGACTTGGGTGATGGCGTTGACGTGTGCTTCCGTGTTGAGGGCGGTGAGATACCCACTATCGTGTTCGCCAAGAAATATCTACTTATTGACATGGCCATATAATCCAACAGACACCATCGCTGTCCTACTGCCGCCGTCATTAACGTCACTTCGTCAAATTTACCTCGTCTCGGCACCCTCGTCCTCGCACGAACCACGCATTCTGCCCATCCCTCAATCCCCACTGCCCCCGTTCTACCCCATCGTCGCGCTCGGGGGCACGTTTGACCACCTGCACGCAGGGCACAAGATCCTCCTTAGTATGGGTGCCTGGATCGCAAGCGAGAAGCTCATCGTCGGCGTCACGGGTGCGCCTCTCCCGATTCCATAACACAGACCCACATACCCCTCACGTCTTGTCTACCATAGACGATTCGTTGCTCACATCCAAGTCCTGCCGTGAGGTACTCGAACCCCTCAGGGTCCGCATCAACAAGGTCCTAGCGTTTCTCAAGCTGTTCTGCTCAGGGCTGACTTACGACGTTGTGCCCATTTCCGACGTGTATGGCCCGACGGGGTGGGATCCGAATATTCAAGCGCTGGTTGTCAGCAAGGAAACGTTGCCTGGTGCCGCTAGTAGTGCGTAACACATCTGATGCATCCTTCCCTTTTTCGGTGTTGGTCACCTCATCCCATTGTCATCTGTCCCAGTTGCTTCTCACCGCGAATCGCTTTCCTTACCACCCCTGCAAACATTCGTTATTGACGTCATCTCCCCTACCTCGTCAAATCTTGACCACGACGACGCTGAACTTCTGAAACAGACCAAGATGAGCAGCACTTTCATTAGGGAGTGGATCATGCGAAATGGCAGCTGCTGATGTGTAAGTATACTGGTCTAAAGAGGGTTTCTTTCAATGTTACGCAATATTTTCGTATCACATTGAAACGGATTCCCACTGCATATAAAGTATCACAATATTGAATAAATCAGCAGAACCGAAGATGTCCGTGAGTATATGGTAAATTCGTGAATCTCCGATGTGCAGGAGCTAAGTTATAATAAGCACATGGATGTTGTCGAAAGGAAAGTCGTAAAGATCATGTGCGAGTTCGAGGCGACACTTTACTGGCGTGCAAGTCCTTGATATCAAAGAATGTGCTCAATCCGAATGTAACCCACAGTAAACATGCGGCGGCCGACGACACATTATACGCATTGCACCTGTACCACATACATCTTAGTCACTGCTACTTGATAACAGCAGAGCACTCACCAGCCATCAAAACCACCACTCGGGCAACGCTTCCCGATCAAGATGAACACAAATGCCCCGCCCCACAGGAGCACGCCCGCCATGTCAAACAGAAATATCTTTTTCAGTGACGTACGTGCCACCTTCCACTGTTCTTCCATTGCGAGTCCTGCAAACACGCCACGACGCTGAGGCCGTCGTCGGGGACTCGACCGACGCTGCGAGTCGTATTCGCCAGGAATTGAACCTTCCCAAATTTCGTCATCCGCGCCGTCAATATCGTCATCCTGTCCGCCGAAGGCATTGGGGTCAACGATGAGGTTCACTTGCAAATCTCCCGCAGGCCCGTGTGGAAGTTGATGCCCTTTCTTCCCCCCCTTGTTGTTCTTCCCGCCTTTCCCCCCTGGGAGTCTCTGCACAGGGAGCACCATCATTCCGCCTGCGAGGGTCCCGCCGGGCCCATTGCTTGGCTTGACACGGGCGCCGCAGCACGGGTGTATGATTACAATGTAGAAGAGAGCGAGCGTGGTAATAACGGACAGAACGTACAAGACATACGCGGCTGGCTTTGCCGCAGGCGGCGGGATGCCGGTGGTAGATTTGATCACCTGCGTTGATTGTTAGCGCATGCAGTTAGAAATCGACAAGGAGGAGCGCACTACTGCAGCGTAGATCGACGGGATTGCCGCGGCGAGGGCGAGCACAACTTGGAAGACGCGTACGGCAACCCTTTTTTTCGGGCCTTGAGTGACGAGCTTCCCGCTCTCGTTGACGGATCCGATGAAAGGACGACCGTCTGCATCCTTGTATAGAGAGATGCTCGTGCCCTTGGCGTTCTGGCGCGACCCGAACTCACGTTGTAGCATCCGCATGCGTTCTTCCTTTGTCTCAGGGTCGATTTGGGGGCCGTGATCTGGAGACTCGCTGCTCCAGGGAAGGAGATCCCGTGTGGATGCGAGCGAGGAGATTGCAGGGAAGGAGTGCAAATCAGACGGGTAAGAGTGTCCGAAGGTGGGGAAGCCGGGGTCGAACGGTGATCGATGGGGGGAGTCAGAGCGGGTTTTGTGGAGCAAGGGATCGTCGCCTTGGGAGTATGGAGAGGGGTCTTTGACAGCCTTGGAATCATACCAGCCACGAGACCATGAGGGGAATTGGGAGATGTCGATTTCGGGTTCGGCGTGTGGAATGGGCGGGGAATGGGCGATATAGGGAGAGTTGTAGGAGCGGCTCGGAAGGACATCAGAGTGGTGCGCTGGGGGTGGGAGGGAGAAAGGGCGACGGGATGTTCGAGAAGTCCTGGATGCTGAGGAATGTGCATGGGATTGGGTGGATAATGTTCCACCTCGAGAAACCAAAGAAGGTGGGTAGAATGAATCTGGGCTTGCAAGAGGGCGCAATGGGCGTTGGGGTGAAGGGTACATGTTAAATGGATGGAATGCAGGGTACGGGTCTGCTGTGCGATGGGGTCGCAGAGTCCTGGCGTAATCAGCCAAGTCAAGAGCCTCTACAGAGACATCGGATGGTTCACGGCGTTGCTGGTCGTATTGGGGGTACTCCGTATGAGTAGTTTGCCAGTAGTAGTCGTCGTCTTCGTCGTCGTCGCCGTTGTTGTTGTTCTGAGTTGGTGGGAGAGGATCGTATGGATCTGGGGACCACGGCCTGCGTAATTGCGCGGTTGGCGGGGGAGAGTTGTGTTGAAACATTGCTTCGTGATGGTCGTTAGTCGTCGTGATAAATCATGAGCAGAATGTAGTGTACGTCGAGCTCGCCGTGGAGCACAGTGAACGCTCAATCTGGACACGTGGGAACTTCACTGCGGCTGCACTGATCATATACCGGATACCTGCCACTGCCAGTGGACACTGGCAACAGCAACAACTTGACAGTAGGCGCAACCCGGCATGCTAGCCCCTCGTCTCCTAGCCGTCGCCTGTCTGTCGTTCACCACTCAGTCCATCTTGGTTCTCGCAGGACCTTCACCCACAACCACACTTTCATTCCGTCCTCTCCATGAATTCCGCCAATTTCAGCAACCATTCGGCCATGTCCCAGGTCAGCGCAGTCTCAAGCACGCACTCTCCCGGATACCCTTGCATCAAGACGTACCAACGCTGACCCTCGCGGCCCGCCCGACGTCCGTATATAGACCCCGTTCACCCGCAGCAATAGAGCAGGCGAGCCTCACATCGCTGCACTTGCACCATGGTCAGGAGATTGACTGGGATCGGGTGGACGTACTAGGCCCTGACATCGAGGATGCACACACCCTCGCCCAGCTCGCAAGAATGACCGGTAACGCGTACGCCTTGCCTGGTAAGAAGAACTGGTATGACATCGATCCGGTCTGGAATGAGGTATGCGCTACCAATCCTCCGAATGAAATCTACTCACCCTCTCAATCCAACCCTAGAGTTTCCCCTTTGGTTGGGAAGACGCCGCGAATGGCTTTCGCGGTCACGTATTCCTTTCTTCTGACAACTCCACCATCATCCTCTCCATCAAGGGCACAACCCTCCAAGGCCCTACATCCAGGAAGGACAAATTCAACGACAATCTCTTGTTCTCCTGCTGTTGCGCACGTGTCGATTTTTCCTGGATATTCCACACCGTTTGCGACTGCTACGCGAACCACTGGCGATGCGACAATGACTGTCTTTCAAAGGCTCTCATCGAGGAAAGCCTGTTTTATCCCATTGGCGTCGTAAGTTTATAGCTTGATGGCAATCCCATTCAACGCCTCCAACCCTCATTTTCTTTCATTTCAGACATTGGTTCGTGACCTCATGTCCCTTTACCCTTCATCCGACATCTGGCTTGTAGGCCACTCCCTTGGCGGTGCGCTCGCTTCCCTCCTCAGCTCTACATTTGGCCTCCCAGCCATCGCATTTGAATCCCCCGGCGAGCGCCTTGCCGCCTCGCGCCTGCACCTACCGCTCCCGCCTACTCCACCTGGCCGCCTCACCCCTGACGTCCCCATTACGCACGTTTACCACAATGCCGACCCAATCCCGCAAGGTGCATGTACTGGCATTCGCTCACCCTGCACATACGGCGGGTACGCCCTTGAGACACGATGCCACCTCGGCAAGACTATTGTGTATGACACCGTTGGCAAACTCGGGTGGAGCATTGATGTCCGAACGCATGTCATTAAAGTGGTCATCACGAAGGTGCTCGAGGCAGATGTAGAGTGGGAGGAAGGACGGAAGGTGCCGCTTGCTAGAGAGGAAGATTGCGTAGTGAGTGCCTTGATGATTTCACTACCGTCTTTGGCCGCTGAATGCAAATATTTCAGGACTGCTACAAGTGGGAATTTGGGAATTTCAAGGACCAGTGTTGATTGATACCAAATGTATATGACTTATCACCAGATATTATATTCTTGGGGATTCGACAAAGGTATGTTTCATGAGTCATTCACATCTGAATGCCGTTCCCCCAATCAAGCGCCCCTGCACATACACCCTCGAGATATTCCGATCATCCCCACAAAACAAAAACCGCTCCAACATGGCCTCCAAGCCCGCCTTGCTTACCACTTCAGTCTCTTCACCTCCCCAAATACTGGGATTACCAGCGTCGTTTCTCGTATTCACGAAGAGAGCGTCAAAACTCTTCCCAGGGGCGAATGACCCCACCTGCGCTTCCAGATTACAAACCTGTGCGCCTCCCAGTGTGGCGAGGTACAGAAGGGTGGCGACAGAAAGCTGGCGTTTGCTGAATTGGGCCTCGGCGGGTTGTTCACAGGGGGAGGTGGACTGCATGGCGATGACCTTGGAAGCGATACTTGCATGCTGAACGGCATTCAGGATAGAAGGCGAGAACCCACCCGATACGTCAGTGCCTAGGCCAACCTACATAGGCATCATTAGCAAAACCACCATAAGCATAAAACACACGCACGCCGACGCACCTTGATCCCCTTATCCAACATTTCCCCGACTCTCGCAACGCCACTGCTCAGATTAAAATTACTCGTCGGGCAATGACTGATCCCCGCCCCCCTCCTCGCAATCAGACGCACCTCCTCCTCCTCAAGATGCACAGCGTGCGCAAGCACGGTGTTGGCGCGCAGCAGCCCATATGCGTCGTACACTCCCGCGTATGTCGTGCTGTCAGGGAATAGCGCCTTAGTAAATGCAACCTCGGATAGGCTCTCGGAGATGTGTGTCTGAATGGGGAGCTCCGGATTTGCTGCGGCGAGCGCGCCAAGGGATGTGAGGAGCGGTACGGTGCAGGAGATGGCAAATCGCGGTGTGAGGATCGGGTGTACAAGAGGTGGGGGGGCCGGGGATGGGGATGAATGGGTGGGTGTTGGGAGCGAACGAATATATGCAATGAGTTCCTGGGTGGCGGCGACGGAAGCCTCGGGGGACAGCTCTACGTAATTATCTGGGGAGTTGCGGTCCATGTTACATTTCTAGATGTCATTGCCGCATGTCAGAATACCGTCTCTGGTATGCGGCCACCTACCCCAACGAATGCCCGCTGGCCTGAAACAGGTACAATGTGGTGAATAGAACGTGGTATATGCATGAAGGCGGCCTCCCACCGTGTGCATACACGATATCAGCCAGGATCTTTGTAGCCTCCAAATGAAGAGTGCTGTAGTAACAGCATGTCGTTGTCTTTGTATCAAAAGAAAAATCAACAACGCAACCTAGACTAGAGGGATCCTAGGAAACGTACACCAGAGTCTATGATCCGCCTGACGATGGATTCATACGTGCGTTGCGCGAAGTCGGTGTCGGCAAACTTGGCCTCTGTCGGGAATGTTACATTGGCCAGCCAGTCGAGGAGTTGATACTGCTGACCGCTAAAAAGGAAATTGACAGACAGTCTTGAAACGGTTTAGTAGGCAAGGCGCGAATCTTACCTCCCCATATTGGGGACCTGCGGGGCATG
Source organism: Hygrocybe punicea (assembly GCA_963556145.1). NCBI lineage: Eukaryota > Fungi > Basidiomycota > Agaricomycetes > Agaricales > Hygrophoraceae > Hygrocybe > Hygrocybe punicea. The sequence goes on along the minus strand of OY744462.1, from coordinate 4,630,541 downwards.
CTGCGAATACGATTGTTACTTACCCCGCTGGATTGGTCCTGAAGAAAGAGGGTAAAGACGTACAGTGTGTGTGTCGATAAGGCCTGGCATGATGAATTCACCACGTCGAAGGTTAACCATATCAGCTTCTGGACATCCTTTCTGCACGATTGTCTCCTGCACGATTGTGGAGGCGACATCCTCCACGATCCATTGGATCTGGCCATCTGGGGCGATTGCAATAAGACAATTAGGGAGGGCTTGGTACGACGTGAGCGCCGTTGGGTTTATCACAGCCCCGTAGTAGACCGTTGGGGTCATGGTAGCTGCTAACAGGTCAGTCAATAGATAAGATAAGATAAGCGATAGCTAACCCCTTTTTATGGTGGGACGCATTCGGGGAACAGGAGGTCGTAGTTGCCTGAAAGTGGCCAGTACAGGAGCGTTACAACGCACAGATCAAGCTGGGGGAAGGTACCATCGTACACCGGCCCCCATTCTCGGGTACTGTAAATGTGACAGCGCCTCGAGGCCGACAATGAACCAAGCCAGGCCTGGTCAGCCTTGTGTTCGGTCTGAAGATCCTCTATATAGTCCTCTATATAGTTTAAGATTTCTTGCCGTAATTTCCCCCTCCTCTCATCGTCGTCAGGCCCATTCTTCTGTCGTTGCGTGCGTCACGGACCTCGTACAACATCGATTTCTGGCGTGTTCGGTTCGCCGAGGGTGACATGGTCACCGGCGACGTGAGACACCCCGGTCGTGGATGCTGCAAGTAAATAAGTAGACGAGCCCTGCAGGCCTGTGTATATCCGAGTCGGCGCGATCAATGCCTTCTCCGTCGTCTAGTACTTACTCTACCTTCCTTTGCCACAGTTCGGTTCCACCATTCCAGATATCATGCACCCTCAGGCTCGATGTCGCGACGATGATCTGAACGGTCAGGGCAAACCGAGTGCTGTGGAGCCATGGACTCGGACGTTCGGCGTAGTCAAGACAAAGGTGAAATTCTCCTATCAGTCTCTGTTCAGAATTCTGTGCTCATTGTTTTTGTCAATCTGTGCACCTGAGCAACCGCCGCATGCGGTTCCCATGCATAATTAGAACGAGCTGTATACGTATACACCACGTACACAAGGTATAGTACACCGGTCACCGGTAACCCATTGGGAAGCTCACAACAATTGCTGCCGCTCGGCCTCCCGTTGACGTGATGATGGATATCTTTCACTTTTCACACTTGTATTGCCACGGCAAATGTAAAGCTGTCTTTGAGATGAGAAACAGCCATACCTTTCGAATTCGCGAAACGAGAAACTCGACATTACGTGGGTGAAGCGCTTCAACGTTGAGCTTCAACCTTCAACCTTCAACCTTCAAGACTCGGGAAAAGAAGTTTACAACGGCAAAGGGGTTCCTTGTTTGAACTTTGAAGGCAGGCGGACCAATGAAAAGAATCCAAGTTCTTGAAACGAGCCACATCATATATCAGGGACTCGGATGGTTACGCGGTTACGGGCTGCCACGTAGGGCCAACCCTTCCCATCATCGAATTCGCGTCCACGACGCGTCTGTGGCTGATTATTAATAATTGACGTGTTCGAATTAGCCTGGTTGGCGATGTCGATACTGGACAGCGCCAACGGTTGACAATTATTTTCGGCGCTTGTTGTGTCCGTAACCAGTACGCGTGGCGCGCCCTTGAACAGATTATAGTAAAGTCGCCCTGGCACACTCGCTGAGCTTCAAGGTCTCTCTAGCTATCACCCCAATCAAGGCAATGTGGAGGAACAAGGTCCCTTGTTCATCGATTGCGATATTATATTGACCTTCAAGCTTCAAGTTGTACGGTGTTGGCATAACCGTAACGGCGCTAAAACCAAGGTGAAAGTGCCTTGGACCAATGGATCAGTGATGGAAGTGCAGTGGTTCGCAGTGGTTCCTAGTACATACTTGTACAGCTAGCGAATTCGAACCTGGCTGGCTCTTTCCGATTTCACATCTACACTTCACATGCCACCATATGCGTGTCCGGGCGCACCAGAAAAAAAATACATAAACCCAATATTCATTTTCTCACCGTTGTGTCTTCTCCCAACTTCATCCTGTGCACTGCGTTAGGCAGCTGCCAGTCCGTCTGCAATGCCCTCTCTTCGTCGCGCCCTCTCTTCCCCTTCTGTCCGTTCCTCTCCTTACCCTACCGCCCTTTCCAGCGGTGCGTTGGACCGTATTGGCGCTCACGGACATAGACGTTCTTTCGGAACAGAGACCGGCAGCAGGAGAGTCCTAGCAGATATAGAGTGGTGGTCGGTCGTCGACGGTCAGCGCGAGGCTGATCTCGACCAGGTCACAGAAGATCGCGACCAAGTCGCGGTCGCCCTAGCTAATGGTGTTGAACCCCCATCCACCCCTCTCTTTTGGGCAACAGAGAACTTTCCTCTATCTCCCTCGCCTCAGGTATGCATCTCCGTCCTACCCACCGTCCTCACAATATCAACAATATATCTACAGACACCTGCCACACCCCACACGCCCACCCGCCGGCCTAATACATCCAATTTCTCCTCTCTGGAGTCATCGCCCGACCCCGCTGAAGGCCCTCATCATGCACGTTTACGCTTTGGAATCGCAGACTTGAATATACACTCGGGTTTCTTTTCCGTCCTGAATTCACTTCCCCGTGCCGGGCAGTCGCCTCCCCCCGCGTCCATCTGCGCTTTCGCGTTCGCTGATTTGGAAGACCTAAGCGGCGACTACGCTGACTTTACGGTTTCACCCTTCTCTCCTTATCCGGAACTTTTCGACTGAGGAACATGTCTTCAAAAACGTCTCACTTCCCTCACGTGGAGTGGCAAAACTTCTCTCTATCCTTGCATTTCCATTCTCCAACACCCCGACCACAATCCACATATGCAACTCACACCGTCCGTAGCTGGTTCCTCGTTCCTCTGGTTTCTGGCAACCACCGAGCATCCCGTTCTTCAATGCAGTTTGCTGTATATTCTTGCACCATTTCACGACACACGACCTTCATGACACACCATTGGAGATCTTCATTATTTCAGACATTTAGCTCAATAGGAACCATCTAGCCCTGGTTCTTAGTACTCATATCTACGACTAGCTGATGTCATTCCATATCATGCCGTATCATTTACGCCTTGCATATTCTTTTGCTTATCCTTTTGTCACGTTTCTCTATCATCATTGTAACGACTTGACATGCATCCATTCTCTCCGGTTTTCCTCGCTTTTGCTATCGTTTTTTGAATTGCTATTTTCACGATGGTTACGAATTGGTACTCCTTCACATACAACACGCCAATTTTTTTTTGCCCCACCCACCGCGTGTGGGTAACTCCTTTGATCTTGTCTCTCTTTGGAAGAGACGCGCTGACCAGCAGACCAGAAATTTTCTCGGCTGATCAAATATCGCTGATTTGGATTTGAAATCAGCATCGAACCTGGATAACGGCACAACATGAGGGTATTTGACAACCCCCTACAAAAGTGTCTGATGCGAGATGCGGTCGTGTGATCGAGCCAGCGCCGTCGCAGGATTGTGCCGCATTGTCATGTGAATCATCTCTTCATTCCTGCAACCATTGCAGGACCAGAGACTTTGCTCCATCGCGATGGCACCAAGGTCCCATAACGTAAATCCACTAGAGGTGACGTCGCGTTTGCTTTAACGGGCGGAGGTGGCAGATAAGAATGCCCAACATGTGAAGACGAAGGAGGCTGCGTTTCAGTGGGAAGCGGTGGTTGAGATTGACCATGGCGAGCCTTCCAGGCATTGCGGACAGCAGTCGACCTAGCGAGGAGCTTCATCATTGTGGAAGTGATCAGCCGATTCCTTAGTGTGGCACATCACGACGTACGACATCCTTTTCAACACCATCTAAGATGCTCTGAATGATGTTTTCCACAACGCTTCGATGATTTCCGTTCGGTTTGTCGTCTCTGAACCTCATCATACGCCAGTGCGAGACGTTGGGATCCCAGTGGACTTCCACGATGCGGTCATCAATTTGCTCCGCTGTAGCCTTCATCCTAAACATACACAAAGGCATTTCAATTTTGCGGGTTGGAGATGGTGGGGAGGGAAAGATGTCCCAGAACTCACTTTTCCCATTCAGCATCGTCGACATACATATTGTCAAACTCTTCGTATTTGGGTGTACCCCTCTCATCGCCACACCAGACGTGCAACAAGAAGAGTGGCTTTGCATGCATATCCGGTTGGGAGGGATGTGATGAAGATGGTGGAAAACGGAGGACCAGTTTGAAGTCGATCGAGTTTTCCGACGGAGGTTTCCATTTGAGTCTGCGAAACGCAAACATGGCGTAAGTATCAAACCAACCTGTCCAAGTGAACAATTTTACATGTTTGGGTCTGTTCCGGGGGTATATGGTGTGTTTACACAGGTGTAAATGAGTCCGTCATTGCCATGTTGTAAAGCCGGAATATCGACAGCAAAGATTTTTTCCACATGATAAGAGAAGCTAATCTCCTTCACTTTGATACTGTCACACCATGAAGACACGTTGGACACGTTAGTGAGAGAGAAAACCGATCTTGGACATACGCACTCAAAGGGCTGACCGTCCGCCATGTGGGGATGGTCTCGTATCATCTTTGCATAGGGCTTATAGAACCATTCGGTGAGCCTCTACAGTATCCATGAGCCGATTTGTCTCATCTCTACGCCGGAAGCCGAGGGAACAAACCCCATATCGCTTGTCAAGGGGCTTCGACATGACATTCTGGTCATCCACGACTAAGCAGTCAAATGCCAACAGTCGCAGCGTTTTCTATAGTCACCATGAGTACCAAGGCAAAGGGAATCGTTGGAGAAGGAAGTACCAGCTTTGTCCGCGAGTCTACGTCAACAACCAGTTCGCCGTCTACAATTGTGTTCCGCAATGGCTTCATAGGGTCCTCGTGGTGAGGAAAGAATAGTCCCGTTAGTTCGCGATAAGTATTGTGACGGTCAATCTACCCACGCCCATAGTCATTCATGAATGTGGCACATGCAGTAGTTTGGGACATACGATAAAGACCATCTGATCTTTGAGGTCTGTCTGAATCAAGAACAGCACCCTTATCCCGTCAGATTTCTCGCATACCCAGTAACTGCTCGTCGCGGTAAAGGGTCAAGTCAGCCGAAAAAGGGGGGCCACATACTCCAAACTTTCTAATTTTTCGATATCTTTCTTACCGAAGCTGACGGGTTGACTACCAGGAAACCTGGGATCTAATCTTCAGTTCGTCCGGCGAAGTACGTTCCTGTCGCAAAAGTGCACCTGTCGTGATCCAAATGACATAGTCTGGCAACATGTCTCTTCATCCATAGCTCCTGCTCCGAGTCCTGCGGTACGAGAGTACCTGGAAGTCCAAGGATTGGTGTCATCTGCATTCACAACAGGAAGAGGCTTAAAACTTGTAATCTTTATTTACACTTTCCACCTTACGTAAAATAAACATGATAAAAGTGAAGGCTAGCGATTTCGTTCTGAGGTATTTACAAAAATACCGAAAAAAAAAATACGGGAAAAAAATAGCCTAAGAAATGATTTGGGTTCGATATACTCATCGGTCTTCAGCCCATTCCTGAAGGGGGAAATTGGTATTCAGCATGTAAATGAAAATTCAACAGACGCGGCCTTACATTTTCCTTCTTGATTTGAGCCTTGGATGAACAATGTTGAGATCAAATATGAGACAAACACAAAGTAGGAAGAGACGCACCTCCTCCTCTGGCGTAAAATCATTCACAATGTTGAAGAGCTTTCGAATCTCTTCTGGAGTCTTACCCTTGATCATGTTCGCAACAGTCTTGCATCCAACATCACTGGCGCAGTCATCAACGATCAACGACGGCGAAAAGGAGTCACAGGAATGAGTAGCGTACAGAAGTGACTTGATGTCCAAGTAGTTGGCGGCCAGAATGATCTCGAAGAGCATCTCTTGGTCAACCGTGATGAACTTTTGGTCCCACTCGCTGATGTCTGTTGTGCGCTTGCGAGTCTCGTCCTGGTTTTGGTCAGCATCGGGAGCTGGTAAAGGCTCGCCACGATGGTGCTCGCAGTATTCCAGGACCTTGATTGTGATTCCGTTATAGTAATGCTGCAAAGTCAAGTGAAGCACTGCTAACCTTCTTAAGGACGCTAGACGATACGTTCGGCAAGGGTATCGGCTGGTCACTTTCACCAACATCTAGCATAAAATAATTGTGTACTGCGGGTTGAAGTAGAAGAAAAGACGAGCGCACCCTCAAGCATGTTCTTGATCAGTACACTGCGCTCGACGACTTCTTTCTCAGCGTGGAATTGTTCGTTGTCGGATGTGACGAGAAGAACCATTGTTGAATGAACGATGAGCTGAGGTTTTACTTTGGTAGAGAAAAGGGTCTCCTGTTTATAACGCCGCCGTCACGTTTATTGTGGCTGACACTGCAAGCCACTGGCACCAGCGAGCCACAACTCACTGGCATGTCGCTATTGTCTGTATGCATCGACGTTGCAAAGAGCCCTTTCTCTTCCCTGGGTATTACTCACTGTGTCTCGCGGTTTCCGTCTTATTCACGAACCTTTTCGTTCAAAGGCGTCGGGTCCGTGCGTACAGCCTCAAAACGAGCTGGTGGCACGGTTCATAACCACGGTGGCTCCCCCGGTAAACGACTAGGCATCAAAAAGTTTTCAGGTCGGTTGGGTTGGATTTGGTGACGACCAATTCTTTGACCCTGGCTATAATATGCAGACCAGTCCGTAATCCCTGGCAATATCATCGTTCGGCAACGCGGAACACAATTCCATCCAGGCCCTCATGTTCGCTACACATTTAGCCTTTGGGCTTGCTTCTGACAACGTCCTTGTACCCTAGGTCAAGATGGGCCGCGACCACACAATTTATGCCGTCGCGCCTGGTTTCGTGCGCTTCTACAAGGAAAAGTGGCTGCGGGGACAACGAAAGTTCGTTGGTGTTGTCCTCGAGCGCGGTGAGAGATTACCACGCGATGAGTCGAGGCTTGGGCGAAGTCGCTACTGTGGTCTTGTCAATCTCAATCGTGACCATGCCCTGAAGGTTTCATGATGTTCGATGTTTGATTCGCGGACATCCCTCGGGTACGGCACGGTGTTCTGTACGTCCTTTTTGATCAGCTTTGTGCCATCGACGCAAACCGATGTGAAACTTGAATGGGAAGAACGTCGTCCAAAAAGTCATGAAAATAAAATGAAATAAAGAAAATAATACCGTGACAGGTTGCCTTGTGGTACCAGACTTGGATGTCATACGTCTTCACAACGACGCCCGTGAAACCTGACGGTAAATGATGTTGCCATAATGCAAGCAGAACCTTCCACTGATGCAACGCAGATATCCCTTCAGAGGACACTCTTCTCACAACATGTCGAGAGCTCCTTGAGTCGAGTAAGTCATGGAAGCAGGGCAAAACGTACTCCAAGAACACTGTAAGGACGTACCACAACCTGAATAGCCCAGGGAACAAGCCCTGGCATTGTAGAGTCAGTGAGCACTCTGCGGAGGAAGCGACGTTCGATGAGATGTGGAGCAAGCTCGGCAGCGAGGACAAAGCAGTGAACGAGCAAGCGTACGTACTCATCGTAGTAGTACCGAGCGCTTTATTATCCGTCCTGAATTACTATCGATAGGTACATCCCCGAAATCAAGAAGGCAACGCTTGTAAAAAGGATTTCACCAACCCAGTCAATATGGACTATGTTTTATACCTTTCCCCCTCCCATCTCTCCGCGAGTTTTCACAGTCTTGCAGCTCATTCATCTAGACGAATCGTCACCTCGCACTGGGTCGGTCCTTGTTTCTTGGAGAATATTCATAGTATAGTAATGAACTTTCAGGTTAATTGTATCTATCCCCATAGACCTGACGACGCCAGGTGACGAGGAGTTGGCCAAACTTGAGGAGAGGGGCGTGAGAGGTCGCTACGTGAGCGTTGAACATCTCAAGGAGCTTGGAGACGGCCGAGTAGAATGGCGGATGGCTACCTCCAGTACTGCAGGTGGAAGTATTCCTACCTTTATAACCGAGGCCAGTGTCACTGGCTCGATTGCAAGGGTCATTTCATTTTGCTCAGATTTATCAATCCCCCACACTGATTTCATGTTATTTAGGATGTACCTCACTTCATGACGTGGTTCCAAAACACCCACCCTCGTTCACCCTAGTACTGTCCAAACAAAGTTGCCTGTCTAATATACGAGTCGTGTATCGTTGCGCGCCCAAGCCTGAGATCAAATATACTTCCCTCTATTGGTCTGCAGTGGATTAGCAAGGGAGCATGCAACTCCTGAGAATTCTCGTTCAAGCCAACTCTATGTAGCGCTCCACTGAGAAGGCAACATCAGGAGTATCTCATGTCTACAAGAAAAAATAGCCTTACCTTCCCAATTGGTGACGGCTGCATTCCAGAGTTTCACCTCATGCTCTCTCGTCCCTCCGAAATGATCCACAAACTCATTTCCGAACATCCCTTCTTCCCTTGCAACACTTTCGCGCCTCATCATCCGTTCGGTCGCTGATTCGAGAGTTGTTGGTAACATGTTGATCTAAGATCGAATGCGACATCTGGTTCAGATCCCAAAAAACTGAATGAAATTACACACCTTGCCGTTCTTCTTATCTTCAAGTGTGAAGTGGCTAATTGGGGGGTCAACCAGCGCCTGCTTCTTTTCGATACCTCTCAGGCCCAACAAGAAGATAGCACTGAGGGCGAAATATGGATTCATGTCAGCTCCGGGAACGCGAATCTCAAGCCTTGTGGCGGCAGGTGGGACAGAAGGCGGCGAAATGATGCGGATAGAAGCTGCACGAGAGTCATAACCATATGTAATGGTGTTGGGAGCCCAAAATGTTTCTCCGCCAACAAGACGTTTATAACCATTGATGGTCGGTACCAACTATTTCCGTGTCAGAAATATTCACGGGCAACGTTCTTCACTGACCATAGGCATGACTGAAATAGAACTAGCTCAGCGTGAATGGGCTGATGATCTAAAAATGACATACCGTCTGCAAGTCCATCCAGGATACCAGCTAAGAACCACTCTCCTTCCTCGCTGATGAATTTCGTGTCATGATAGGCAGCTCCGCTCCGACCACATTTTAAAACCGAGTCGGAAACAGCAAAGGAATTCTTGCCTTCGCTGTCTCGTAACGAAACATGAATATGTCTGTCAAATAAGAATGGGATCTCTATCATTGGGTTTCAGGGCCGAAACTAACCCACTACAACCCGGAAGCTACAAACAAGTTAACGTAGTTCGAGTGACCCGGCGATGCCAGGCAAGAATTCGAGGCGCACATTACCCCAGGGTTTAGCCATGAAGCTTGGGAGCACGCCATGCTTCATACCAATGCTCTTGGCTAGATATTTGAATAACATGGCATTGTCTGCCATCCGCAAAGCAGTTGTATAAGCCAAGGCGGTTTCAAACACCCCAGGGCCGGTTTCAGTATCTGCATTTGTCGCGGTAACAGCAGATGACTATAGAATAAGACTACGAAACGCACGATGGCTTTCGACCTCGATTTCGAACAATTTGCTCATGTCAAATAGTTCCTCAAAATAGGCCTGGTTCATCTGCGTACGTAGAAGCGAATACCCGTGCACTAAATAATAGACCCAACGTCAGTGTGCTCACACTCAAGCTTGCAAATACTGACTGCCAGGCGTCAGCGGCTGCAATTCTGTGAACTTCTTTTGAGCGAGTGTCTCCGGTGTCTCTGGTGGCCCACAAAACCTTAATGTGATATTATTGGTGTTGCTGTAGATAACTACCTTGGAAATTGAAGTACTGGAAATGATTTAAACTCGGATCGTTTCACAACAAAAGGGCCACTGATAATCACCTCGTACTCAACGCCTGCGATACAATCTCGTCCCTTGTTTGCTGCTCTTTCCGTGGAGGCTTTTAATATTCCACGAGGATCAACGCTTAGCGGCTTTTTGGTGTCCGGATCAAAGAATGACACCAAGAAGAAGGGCACATGATTCTCCCATGGTACAGAACGATATGTTGAGAGGTCGATGGAGGCTATTATGTCGCGATAGCCATTAGCTCTATTGGATACGAGCAGCTCTCGCGAGTAGACCGTGTCGTGAATATCCCAACCGCTAAGATGATAGAATTACAATCCGCGTTCATGAAAAGACCATCTACGCACAAAATAACGCTGCAAAAGCCAAAGCCGTCGGAAGACACAGCACTTAGAAACTTTTCTTTGGACTAAAAGAATGTCATGGAGTCCTTGGCACCATGAGCACCTAGATGAAACAACTTGCCATAAATTTACCCCGCAGAACGCCATCCACTTCAAAGGGACTGAATAGAAGTCCGGGAGCACAAATGATAATGTCTTACCGTCGATCCCTGGACGAGGGCTACACAAGCACATCACGAGGCGTACAAAGGCTACTCACCTGCCACTTTGACTTTATCGGCATAGCGCAATAGTGATTCCAGTCCTGCTGGGGATTTGGGTGCGTGGTTCGTGGCCATGGTAGTGCATCACGTGGCCTATCCTACGTCCAAGTCACTGTCCGAATCGTGATGAAGGAAGGGGAGCCTTTGGTTGGGGGTACAATTCAAACACCTTGGCCAATATCATCGCTGGCTTACGGACCCTGCAACCATTTTTTTGCTGGTTCATGTTGGTTTTTTAAACTTTTTTTATGATTCGACAAGTCGCGAGTGTTCAAGTTGACGAAGTTTCAAGGTGATGGTTCTCTACGCGTCTACCACCAATCAAATCCAAAAGTTTTGAAAGCAATCAATGGGCTAGGGTCTGAGATATCCTCGATCGCTTCCTTGCCAATAACTGGAGCAGAACTGGGAGATTTATGGTTAGCATGTGGCCGGCAGGTATGGTTCTCGCAAGTCAGCCGTTTCTTCTCTGATGACTGCCACTAGATCTTGTTATTTAGGATGGATTTGCCCAAAATGATTCTGTCCCTTACTGATGCAACGGTTGCAATTGATTTGGGTCATGACGATGACGATGTCTTGAATGAGGTGGGTGATTACCGTCTCGCATTCTTTGTAGGCTTAATCGTATCAGCTAGCTCGCGTTGAGTAGCAACAAAAAATATCTTGCGTTCAGTCAAGACACGGGTGTTGTAGGTATCGTTGATTTGGGCACTACAAATGTGTTAAAAATGAGGGGTAAGCACAACAGTGTACGTTATGCCAAAAATCATCGTTACAACCAGTGACACCTTTACAAGATATGTGGATCGGTCAAATTCATCCCTAACCGTCTAAGTGAACTTGTGAGCGGTGGCTACGATCAAGCGCTTCTACACTTTGACTTCTTGCAGGGCAAGCTACTTTCGCGACGCGATCTGAGCAAGTTTATTGAGCTGTCATATTTAAGCTTTTGACTAAGATTCTTTCAGCTACATTTCCATTAGCCGGCGGGATGACACTTTCTCCACCTTTCGTCATGTCCATGTCTCTCTCCTCCACCGGTGTCATAGCCGCCGGCACGGCGGACGGCCGATTGTGGCTCGGTTTAGGTGGAGACAGATGGCTAGGCTCTCGCGGCAAGAATAATAAAAAAAGGAGGAAATGGGGAGGATTGAGGGAGGTCGAGGAGTTCTTCGTGAAAGTGGCTGAAGGACCTATTGTTGCAGTGTCAGTTATGCAATCTCAGGTTTTGCTGTGTTCAAATGACGTTCCCTGCAGCACATTCACGGACCCTATGACCCTGATATTCTGTACATTACTCGGGAAAGCGACCCAATGTCGCATTGCTCGCGATGAGGCCGAACGCACTCTGGAACTGGAGAATATGTGGAGTAAAGATACAGTGAACGTTGCGAAGGTTAACGCGCTGATTGTCGATCACCAGAGCGTCATCATTGGTGGTCTTGGAAAAAAAGGGAAGGGTGTCATTGAGATCTGGAATAGAAATATGGCTGGCTGAGTTCTAGTAAGTACGGATGGAGAACGATACAATATTCCGAGTGAAGTGCGCGTCGATGGGTCTATTATTTTCCTTGCTCTTGTTCTATGTCCTGCTCCAGTTGCTTTATCCGCCCCATGTATCCGTCTCGAGATCTCTTCAACTTGCTGAGATAGTCTTCGTCAGAGAGTCTTTGAAGCCCAAGAAAGGGGATGACGCGCTCGACGGATAACGGCAGGCGTTCAGTAAGATGTGACTTTCCTTCAGGAGATGTCGGGGAGTCCTTGAATGACCAATGTATATATTTCACTCTTGCAATGCCAATCTCATTATATGCAGATTGAAGGAAAATGCAGGCTAGGGCACCGGTTGCGATACCAGGTGCAATTCCTCGTAAACCAGCTACACATGATGGATTACAATTAGTATACATATCCGCTTGAGGTCAAGCAAAAGACCTGCCTCTCCATCCATTTAGTATCCCGCCCGCTGCCGCGCCACTTATGCCCGTGTCAAGCAACTTGTGCATCCTCAATTCTGACCAAGTTGGTACGCCAGACATGCCAGAATTCCCGGGGGTCAATCCAAGCGCCTTTTTTCGTCGCGGACATTGCGACATGTTCAACGTTGAGACCAGGATGGGGCTAACAAGATATTCACGGATAGCTATTGGGGTTTTCATATCCAGTGGATTGTGTGAGAGGGTAGACTGAATACACACTGAAAAATGTGGCAGCAGTGATTCCAGCGTTCAAGGCAGCAGATGCGGCGAGAATCCCACCGTGCCGTGAACCTTTCCAGGCGCCATATATGCCTGTCACGAACGCGCTGCTCGCAGCTGGATATTTGTCGCAGCTGTTATTAAACACAGGGAACAGGTTGAGGGACGGACTTGCATGCAATGGCGGTGCCTTGTGCAACGGTTTCGAGTTGTGCGAACATGGGAAGGCCTCCGGCTAAGAGGGCCAGAAAGGTCCCAGGTCACTGAAGTTGGCACAACGAGGCACGTGCTCACTGGAAATTTTTTATCCTCGCGACATGGCGTCGACAGAAGACGTTCCCAGTCCTCCGCCCCGCAAACGAATCCGTCACACAGCGGGCTTGTCATCTCCCAACAGCGTTCACAAAGAACCACCAAAGGAATACCGTCTTTTTGCACCTTTCCGAGCTCTGGGCCTTGTAACAAACCATGTACCATTTGTGCTTCAAGCTCGGTCACACAAGGGCGCTATGGATGGTCCGCGAATTCATCTCCTGACAAGCTTGGGCAAGTCCTGGGCAATATGGGAGGGCGAGAAGATGGGTTTATTGTTCGTCGGTAAGTAAGTGAGTTCTTAAATTCACGGCGTGGGTTTCGATGGTCCGTTGACGTACTTGTTGCATTTACAATAATACCATGCAGGACCGGATGCTCCTGAGCAGATATCCAGTATGAAAATGGACGGTGATGTTGTTTGGGCAGCATCTGGTCCATATGTAATAAAGTATCTTCGGGGCAAAGAAGTCAGTCGTACTCTCGACAACCTGACCAAGCTATGTTAGTCATTGAGCTGTTCTGCGCAGGTAGCGCGAGTCACCAATCCTCTTGGGACTTTCCTATCATTCATCACCATTTTTGGATCTCAACTTTTGGCACTGACCGAAGATGGTGGCAAAATGCTCATCTTGGAAACCGCAGAAGGAGGTATGCGGGTTTCTGGTTTACTGTGTAGTTAACATTGCTCACAGCTACGTCTTGTATCTGAACGATAGTGCACCAGTCAACAATCGAATTTGACGCAGGATTTACGGCAGTCTCTGTTCTTCATCCCGCCACTTACCTCAATAAAGTACTGGTGGCCAGCAGTCAAGGCCATATGCAGCTTTGGAATACACGCACCAGGTCCGTTTCTTCGGTTTAGGTCCTCGTTCACTCTTTACAGCTGTTCACCTCAAATAGAACCCGCATCCATACCTTTATCTGCTCTCGCCTTCTCACCGCTTCGACACAAATGTCCGTGGGAACTATCAATGTTAAAACCTGCGCGATAACAGCGTTGACACACTCCCCCGCTATTGACGTTGTGGGTATTGGATTCACGTCTGGAGAGATATCAGTGTACGATGTGCGTGCTGATGAGCGGCTGATGCGTATGTTCATGGAAGGTGGTGGGATTAAAGCCTTAGGCTTTAGAAGTGGTGGGTGTACCATTTCGGCTGGACTTGCTGTGACCGCAGTGTTCATACCATCTCCTCCGTTGATCATTATTTATGACAGATGGGCAAGCCATTCTAGCGTCGGCATCATCTACGGGACATATTGCCATTTGGGATCTCAATGCCGGTGCACGTCTCCTTCATATGGTGCGCGGAGCACACGACGGCGCAGTGAGTGCCGTCGAATGGGTTCCTGGCCAACCAGTTTTGATCAGTTCGGGCGAGGATAACAGTGTGAAGGTATGCATCATTTAAACTATCCTGTGTATGTACATTACATCAACGTTGCTACGCCCACCAACAAAAACCAGCAATGGTTATTTGATTCACCAACAGCTGCCCCCCGCTTGCTCAAATTCCGCTCTGGTCATCAAGCGCCACCACATTTAATACGATACTATGGCAGTGACGGGAAACAATTGCTGACGGCTTCCAGGGATCGCACTTTACGCTGTACGTCTATTGTACGGGATTCCCGCTCTTTCGAGATGTCGCAGGGTTAGTGTGCCATCACCTGACACATGCTGTTCCTCATAAAGTCATACGATGTTGATCTGCCAATTCTACCAGGTTCTTTAATCAAAAAAGCCTCGACCCTTTCCATTCCACTCCCTTCGCTGAAATTCCCTCCTGTCACTGCGATTTCGTATTCTTCTTCGCGCTCAAAAGACTGGGACGATATTCTGACGGCGCATACAGACGAGACCTTTGCCAGGTCTTGGACGATGCAGGGTAAGAAGTTAGGCAATCATCATTTTGGGTTTGCGGAGAAAGGAAGGAGACCGTTAGGTTCCGCCAAGGTAGGTTCACACCCTCGTGATGATCGTCGATGGGAACCCCATATAGTCCACAAATAATCTAGGCGGTGTGCGTTACGTCGTGTGGCAACTTTGGCATTGCTGGATCCTCGACGGGAGAAATTCACATGTGGAATCTACAATCGGGTCTGAAGCGAAAGAGTTTCGATGTTGAACCCTGTCCTTCAGAAGCTGCACAGAGTTTGCGTAGAAAGAAGCAGGGTTGGGGGATGTGTATCACTGGATTGGCCAGTGATGCACTGAACAGACTTGTCATCGCAAGTACGTTGGATGGGACAGTGAACGTGAGTTTTGATCTCATTTGAATTATGCGTCTTATACTCGCGTTCTGTAGTTCTTTGACTTCCATACATCGAAGCTGGAACACACCGTTACTCTCCCTTCTGCAGCTGTGTCGATATTACTCCATCGTGATAGTGGCCTGCTGGCTGTGGTGTGCGATGACATGGTGGTTCGTCTTATCGATATTGAGACCAAAAGGATTGTCAGAGAATTAGGTGGCTTCCGTGGTCGCGTGCTTGATATTGTATGCCGGGTTTTCTCTATTCCTTCAGTAAAGCCTTGAAAGGGGTATCTAGGATTTTTCCCCAGACTCGCGATGGTTGGTCACCAGCTCCTTAGACTCAATCATTCGGACATTCGACATCCCCACCGGTCGCCTTATCGATGCTTTCCGAACGTCAAGCGTTGCCTCTAGCATCGCGTTTTCTCCCACAAATGATTTTCTCGCCACAGCTCATGTGGATAGTGTGGGTGTTTACTTGTGGTAAGCTTGGCCTCAATCTTATATCTCAGAAACACGACGGGTGATGGTGCGCAGGGCAAATCGAGCGCAATACGCGGAAGTCCCTTTCCAAGGTATCACAGACGACAATATACTAGATGTTACCCTTCCTTCAATGCAAGAATCAGTAGAAGAATGTTAGTCTCATTTCTTCATCTGTTAGTTCATCACTCTGAGAGCTTTCAAGCCTTGTCGGTGCTCGTCGCGCCCGACACACCTGTGGACGCCTTTCCCACACTGCCACAGTTGGATAGCGATCTAATTACGCTCACCCTCCTACCTCGTTCACGATGGCAGTCTTTGCTCAACCTCGAGGTCATACAGGTATGTGGACATTTGACAGAAACGCTCGTGGACCTTATATCACTCCTTTGCCTAGCAACGAAATAAACCTAAAGAAGCTCCGAAGGCACCTGAGCGAGCTCCTTTCTTCCTTCCAACACTACCAGGAGTCGCACCGAGATTTGCTGTTGACCAACAGAACAACGATGCAACGTCAACAATGTCGACACGAAGGCTGCACAATACTACTTCTGGGTCAGAAAGTATCTTCTACCGGAAACTGGTTGAGGCCGATATCCAAGGAGACTGTATGTCTCCAGCAACAGTATTCACAAAATATTTATATATGTTTGCTATAGATGAGGCCTTCTTCAGTTTCGCCAAAACATTATCCCCCGCTACGATTGATCTGAATTTGCGTTCTTTGGTCACCTT
Source organism: Hygrocybe punicea (assembly GCA_963556145.1). Taxonomy (NCBI): domain Eukaryota; kingdom Fungi; phylum Basidiomycota; class Agaricomycetes; order Agaricales; family Hygrophoraceae; genus Hygrocybe; species Hygrocybe punicea. Next base: position 4,614,097 of record OY744462.1, on the reverse strand, counting down.
GGAAGCTCTTCGCCTCTTCATTCAAGCATTAACGCAACGCCTCCTATCACACCGCGATTTTGAAGCTGTGCAAACATTTCAAACTGTATTTCTCCGAATGCACGCTGATGTTATTCTGGAGAATCATGAACTACAAGGAGACCTGGCGATGCTCAAGAAAGTGCAGTGGGATGAGAGTGAAAGAGTTTTGGAGCTTATTGCCTCGTCTTTGGGTACATTGGGATTCGTGCGGGATATGCTATCATAATTGTGCTGTGTGATTGTGCCAAAATAAGCAGCACTTGCGGAAACCCCAAATTAGATCAACTTGAGGAAATGAGGAAATTGCTGGATTCACTGCTGGAGATTGAACTGAATCAACCAGTCATCGACAACAATATCTGCACACGAGACAAATGCACTTTTATTTGATCTTGACACTTTTTGGAAATTTTTGAAAAATATGGACTTAGATGAAATTACTGTACTCACTCAATCTTGTATCTCATGAAATACTGCATGGATTGAGATGGTTATAGAGGGAAAGTTGTACTGTTTTCAAATGGTTATCAGCTCCTGTAATTACATTTGGAAAATATTTAGTGTATGATGAGTGTTTTTTTTACACCCAAAATGATATTGTGAAATTATGGCATCAAATAATCATTTTTAAACAAGTTTACATTTGGCTAATCAAACTAGAGGAAGTGCCAACTTGATTGGCAAAAACCTTGCTTAATGTGGCTAGAAAATGTGTACAAGTGAATATATACCAAATGTGACACCCACTGAGAGCACCACCATTCCTAGATAGTCTGGCATAAGCTCATGACACAGCTACAGGTACTAGTGTTTGAGAAGTCAGTGCAATACACAAAAAATCTTGCAATAAATTCTGATTTGGCCATACAATTCTTGTGTTTGTTAAAATCTAGTTTGTCTCACATTCCCTGTGTATGTGTAAGAATGGCCCATCAGGTGAGGATGGAACCTTGCAAGCAAGGTAATGGCTACACACTTACTGTCACCTCTACACCCAGCATGTCCCTCATCACTGTCACCAGCTGACACGCTCTCGCTGGAATTGTCATCTGCTGCTCTGCTATTTGTCATCCCTGCCTGATGTCAAATCTTACATTGCCACATGGCACATTCTTCTTCCCTGCAAGTCATATACCTTGGAAATGCCCCAAGGGCATCATAAGCCCCTTGTCCCATCTCTGAGATATGCCCCATCTCACCTACTGATGATATTTTATTTACCTTGTCTTGTCTCCTAGCTACTTGTCATTCATGTAAATTTGTGTGAATAAATGTTGTACCTCCAATTGTGCCACATTTTGCATGACAAACACACAAAATGGACCCTCACTATTGTCATCCATGCCATCAGGTGCAATCAACACAGAAACAATCAAGGAGTGTATCCGCATCACCAACCATTTCCAGCTTGTGTTAGAGTTGTGCAGACAACTCTGGATGGAGCAGAGTTCATCAGAGGATTGGAGGTGTGAACTCTTGAAGTAGGTTAACTACTTCCTTAAGCTGTACTGAGTAGGCATGAAGTGGAGTGGAGTTAGTCCAGAGGTCTGGACTAAGGATGGAGATAGTGAGCCTAAGGCAAAGCCTTAAGTTTGAGAGCAAAGATGACAGAGGGTACTCTAGTTGATTTTCAGAACAGAGATACAGGATAGTGTTGGGGAAGTTTGGTCTCAGACCGATCCAAACCCAGTTTAGACCAAACTGAAACCACCAGTCTCGGTTGTGGTTTGGGAATTTCCAGTGGAGACCAAACCATTTGGGGATTTGGCTGTGGTTCAAACTCAGTTCAAACTCAGTTTGAACCGAAACCAATTAATGTTGGCCGGCAAGCTCACCCCCCTTCCACAATGTCTCGAACAGGCCCCAAACAAAGATTGAGCGCCAAACAAGGACCAGAATGACTACCCAGCCACCCATGTAAGTGTTATTTTTTTATTCATGTTTGATTCTAACTAGTCTAAGTTCAAACATGACCACCAACACAACCAATGCCAACTTCACCACCACTACCACCACAACCACAACCATGACGACTACCGCCACAACCATGACAGAAATGACTGCAACTGCAACCACCAACATCAACACCATGGCAAATGCTGCAACAACATGTGTGCACGTTGTGACGGCAAGTTCTGTTGTAGACCCGGAATAGGAATCTACTAGAAGGGGTGATCTGCTAGAAAGAGATCAAAGGAGTAAAGTCTTTCTATAGTGTCTAGTCAATCCAACCCGAATCCGGGGTTCCAGATCAGAGGGGAAGTGAAGGGAGTGGAGTATGAAGACTAATATGGGTGATATGAATAGTGGACTAAGAAATAGAACTGAAGGGGAGTGATAAGATGTAATATGATGGGATGTATTATTATATGGTTGTAGTATAAGGGTACATCTTTTATACTACTGGGAGTGATCCTGTGCTGTAGTAACTATGTACTACAAGCGAAGGCTGTAACTGATGGGAGAGGAGTGGAGTGGAGAATAGGAGGAATGGTGCTATGTACTAAGTAACAGGAAACGAAGATATATCATATGTAACTATATACGTAGTGATTCCGGGTCGTTAGAGACATTGCATCTTGAGTATGAATGATTCCGGAGGGGAATCTGGAGCGGAATCGACGGAGACGACTGGAATTGGGTGGAATCGACGATACATGAATGGGAATGGACAGGGATGAAGTGGGATATGAAGAGGATTCGGGTCCAGATGGCCCGGAGCCTCTACAACGTGGACAAACACAAACACAAACACGAGAGAATGGAGGGGCTGACAAGACAGAACAGGCAGTGGGGGCGGTGCACCCACCCCCACTGCTATTTTGTATGTTTTTATCATATTTACTATTCTTTTCCTTATTGTTGAACACGACACATGCTACCAACACCCCACAACCAACATGACCAACACCACCACCACCACCCATCCATCAAAATCGGCCAACACAGTCAACGTGGGTCCAAGCCACCCATTGTCACATACACAACACATATGACGTGTGGGGCACCACTACCACCACCACCACCACCATCACGTGTCCACCAAAAATGGCCAATGCAGTCAACCTGCCATCGCATCTACAATGTGTGTGATGCGTCAGGACACCCATGGAGAAGCCCGCATGCAGCTCAATGCCAGCGCAGGGTGTGTCAGTACCCCAGCACCCCAATCCCACCTTGCAAACAGGCTGGCCATGTCAATTGACGTGCGCAGCACTGTTGTGAGGTCAGAATGGTGCAGGGGAACTGAGCACTAGCAGTCTGTGGTTCAGACTGCATTTGGACCAAAACCAAACTGATGCCAATGGTTTGCATCAGTTTCGGTCTGGTTTGGGGATTTTGGGTGGAAAACCGGACCATTCGGTTTCCGGTTTGGGCAAAAAGGCCCCAAACTGGACCAAACTGAACTTCCCCAACACTAATACAGGACATAGTAGTTCTAGCTTATATACCAGTAAACTAATTGTAATAATAGGAACTCTGGAGGGAGTACTGGAGTTTGGAGGAAGATAAAAGAGACAAAAGGTTGCTACATACAGTGTATGGGGCCATTCTGGACAAAATTCATATTTTTACGTCTTGTCCTGGTGCATCCTGGTGCATCTCAGTGCATCCTAGTGCATCCTAGTGCATCTTAGTGCATTCTTGTGCATCCTAGTGCATCTCAATGCATTCTGGTGGATCTTTTTTTTTTTTTTTTTTTTTTTTGAGTCATATTATTGTCCCTCAGGGCAAACCCTATGTCAGACCTTACATACAGGGGTGAAGTATATACAAAAATGGGAACCTTCCCAGAACCTGTGCCTCTGGTTTGTGAGTGCAACCACGGTGGAGTAAGTCCCCCATGGCCCCAGCATGTCCATGCTGTTTTAAATGCCTGACCTGACATGTGAGGGGGCCCAATGTCTGAGATGGAGTGGTGGAATACGGGTGGTCTAGACGAGCTAAGTGCCTGGCTGCCTAGGCCGACATGCACAGAGGGGGGCTGTCGCAGGGAGAAGGGAAGAGAAAGGTGGAATGAAGGGGGCCGAGTGTAGTGTATTGCACAGGTACAGGTAAACCTGCGGGTTTTTCCATGGGTATAGCCTTGGGTATGGGTATGGGTACAGATTCCTGGACCTGCCAGCTTTTCTTTAAGCCCTGGATCATCCAACATGGTCAAGTATTGAGCTAGATATGCTCAAAATACCTTATTGGAGTATTTTGAGCATATCTAGCTCAATACTTGACTGTTTTGGATGATCCAGGGCTTAAAATGACGGGTAAAACCTGTGGGTATTGTACCCACAGGACCAATGGGTGCAGGCATGGGTACAGCCAAAAATACCCCGGGGTTACCTGTGCAATACACTAGCCAATAGGGTTGACCATGGGTCTTGAACAGGTCGGGTCGGCTGACACCGCACCTGTACCCGTTGATATGCAGTCTCTCCCTTTGAGCATGGAATCTCTCATATGGTCAATCCTAGTTTCCCTACGACTCTTCCACGACCTGCGTACGAGCGAGATATAAGTGCACCGCGTGCGACCTGCGCGACTTACGCCAATCTATGCGCACGTGGCTTCGACATCTTCGCTGTATCTTAACCAAGCAACCCAGTCTCAATACACTGAAACACCACCGTTAAACACGTCCTATACATTCGGACACCGAGTCCGATACCAAAAATGTAATTCATCCAGTTTATCTTCGTCTTTTCGCCGACTTTCATGTGATAATCGCCGTTATTTCAAATCCTTCGCCATTCTGTTACCGTTTCGTCGTTTTCATGTGATATCTCACCGCGTTTCTATTTCACTCATCCACCCTTAAACCCCTATCCTCTAAAGTATAAAAAATGTCCTGTAGTAGAAAATAAAAGAAGAAGAACCCAGTTCTCCCCTCTCCACTAGTTTGTGTCTTAAGTTTAAAGATCCAGTCATTCCTACTCAAATCTGTGTCTTTTCTTGTTGCATACTCTGCGCTATCGTGACCTAAGTCATAGCATAGAACCCTTGTCTCGTCACATCATCACTGTGTATCGTGCTGTCATCTAGGACACCCAGCTAAGCCTTCTGATTCTTGTTTATCACTGCGTTGCGATATCGCGTTATCTTGTGACTCTTTGCATTTGTTTATTTGATCGCGCATATTCTCACACATTATCGCATTATCGTTGGGAGTGTCCCAAGTCCTGTTCGCACCTTTGCGACATTTTCATCTTTTATTACCTCTTTATCCGGGGTCATAAACGTGGAAACCATATCATTTTCTGGAGCCCACCATGAGGGGACTTAAAATCTAAACCACTCCTTCAACTAACGCGTCTAGTTCGAGCACCATAGCTACCAACAGATATGGTACTCATAGCTCAGTACAGCATCAAGCGCAACAACGTGCGACGTCCTCTCAAAATATCCCCGACTTCGACAGCAATCTCGACGAACTCACCGAAAGTTCCTCCGATTCCGAACACGATACCTCACATCAATTTTGTTCTCATTCACCTCACACACCTCTTGATTTTCACGATTCTCCATGCAATTACACTCCACAATCTCCCACACCAGCTAGCGGTTCTTTATCCTGACACACTTCCGACCCCTCTTCCGGTCCACTTTCTAACTTACCATCCACATCCACTCTTGGTTCTTCTATTCCTACTCTACCGAACTCCACACCCTCATCATCTACCTCATCGCGTCCACCCACGCCACCACCCACAGCTCAAACAATGGCGACACCACTGCAAATGCCTGCCCATGGTCATAATACCGCTCCCAGCTTCTCGCTGGAGTACCCACACGAACTTCACTGATACTTTGATGAGCTCGAGGCCCAATTTGATTCATGCACAATAGCCGACACTGTCGACAAAAAGAGATATGTGTTGTGCTATCTCGACATAGACACCACCGAACTTTGGGAATCGCTCGACGAGTACTTGCTGGCATCGACTTATGAAGAGTTCACAAAGGCTGTGTATAAGCTTTATCCTGGTTCAGAAGATGAGAGGAAATGGTCCATATTGGATATGGAGAAGCTCGTCAAGAAACAACACACAGGGTGTGCAGTAGCATACCATGTCACACAGTATCTTGAAAGTACTTGACAAGTATACTAAATATCATTACCATAACATTCAACATGGTATTGTAACAGTATTCAGACATAAACTACAATACTTGTGCCCAAATTCATCTGAAGGTATGAAGGCAAATGAGACTTATACCTTTTCAATAACATCAAGCCTTTTGTTTCACTACTTTTACTGTATCTACAGCAAAGTACTGTATAGTTCAGATAGAATACTTGCAGCCTAAGATGAATCAAAGTATTAAACTAGTAAGGAAGTTGTGCCACTTTCACTACTAGGATACCTTTTGAATCCTTTCAAGATACAGTGTGAAATAGTATAGTACTGTTGCCATATTGTAGATTTAAGATACTGTGTCAATACTTTTAAGATACTGTTTCCGTACTTTTATTATAATAAAAGTATCTTAAAAGTATTGACACAGTATCTTAAATCCACAATATGGCAACAGTACTATACTATTTCACACTGTATCTTGATAGGATTCAAAAGGTATCCTAATAGTAAAAGTGGCCCAACTTCCTTACTGGTTTAATACTTTTATTCATCTTAGGCTGCAAGTATTCTATCCGAACTATACGGTACTTTGCTGTAGATACAGTAAAAGTAGTGAAACAAAAGGCTTGATGTTATTGAAAAAGTATAAGTCTCATTTGCCTTCATACCTTCAGATGAATTTGAGCACAAGTATTGTAGTTTATGTCTGAATACTGTTACAATACCATGTTGAATGTTATGGTAATGATATTTAGTATACTTGTCAAGTACTTTCAAGATACTGTGTGACATGGTATGCTACTGCGCACCCTGTGTCCGCCCCTGAAACAATCTAAGGACAAAGAACCCAGGTATCACACTCAAGCCCCTATCCAGGACTCTAAGATTATTAGTGAGGTTTACTTGTGCTCTATGGCGGCTCCCTGTGTCACGCTCACACCAATGGAATTGATCTCAATTTCTCCGGACTGTCGTTCCAAACTTCACGATGATATTATGCCCAAGCGAGTCCAGCCTCCTGGTGCATCAACGGTAAAAGTTAACATCTTCACCGAGGACCCACTTCCTTTTGCGTCATGCAAGAACACTTGCGAAAACGCTTTCACTGAGGTGCAACCCATCATTGTTCCGGACCCCTATGAGACCTACCTCATGAGTCTTTTGCCAGGTGAAATTCCTGAAATCCTTACCGTTGCAAAAGAATCGCATGCTCTATGCGCCATTAATTTACTCGTCGACAGACAAGAACAAGTTGGTAGCATCATTGACCCTGGTTCGCAAATCGTCGCAATGTCGGAAGACATCTGTCATCAGTTTAGTCTCCCCTATGACCCGGCAATTCATCTCAATATGCAGTCAGCGAATGGTTCAATTGATCAGTCCCTGGGTCTCGTGCAGAATGTTCCTTGTAAAATTGGAGACATCACACTTTTCCTTCAGATGCATGTCATCTGTGACCCCATGTACCATATTCTCCTGGGACGACCGTTCGATGTACTTACGGAAAGCATTGTCAAGAATTACTGCAACGAAGACCAGATGATCATGATACGCGATCCAAATTCAAACAGATCGGTGACAATTCCAATGTATCCTAGAAGTGAAGTGCGATTACGCGGCGTACCCTTACACTTGTCCTCGGTTTTTATCAACAAGGGGAACTGAGTGCACTAGATGATGGAGACATCACGCTAGTAATAGTGCATGACAAACATACCAACGCTACATACATTGAATCTTATACCCATCTAGTGGACTCGTCGTCTTCATCTACAGTTCCCCACATCTATCTTTCCACCTGCGATTTTCCTAATGGTTCCCCGTCTACTCCAGTATGCTCAACTTCTGTTTCTTATTCGTCGCCAGATCCCTCATCATCCTTTTCCTATTCGGCTTCATCCGCGTCTCCTACTACTCTTTCAGATGACTTCGCTAGCGTTTTTGCCACTCAAAAGAAAGTCTACAAGCCGGTCGCTTGCAAGGTCAAGCCTGTCATCACTGAACTCCCCGACAAATTCCGTATAATATGCAAAATCACTGGCGATCCGCTCGCTGAACTTCCTGCCCTCGATCCGAACCTTCCACCTTTCATCCCCACAGACCACTACACGCAGGAACGTCGCGATGCATTCAACAAAGTTCATGAAGGCGACTTCCTCTGGCCAGCTGAGTGTGCACTAATGCACAACTTTATACACAAACAAGAGAAAGGTTTCGTGTGGACCGACAACGAGCGCAGAAGATTTCGCACTGATTTCTTTCCACCCGTCGAGTTCCCCGTATTACCGCACACTCCCTGGGTCCAGCACAACATTCCTATTCCTCCTGGTATCTATGAGGAAGTTTGCAATATTATTTGCCATAAAATTGAAGCCAAAGTGTACGAACCCTCGAACTCCTCCTATCGCTCACGTTGGTTTATGGTTCTGAAGAAAGGTGGTAAAACGCTTCGCATCGTTCACAGTCTCGAACCTCAAAATGCAGTGACCATCGCGCATTCTGGTATACCTCCTATCCCCAAACACATGGCTGAACGGTTCGCTGGCCGATCCTGCGGCGCCTGCTTTGATTTATATGTCAGGTATGACGAGTGACCTATTGCCAAGTCTTTGTGCAACTACACCACCTTCCAGATGCCTTTCGGAGCATTGCGACTTGTTATTTTACCTATGGGATGGACAAATTCTGTCCCGATATTCCACGACGACATTACTTTCATCCTGCAACCCGAGATCCCACAGTGGACCATACCTTACATCGATGATGTCCCGGTCAAAGGCCCTAAATCGTCCTATCTCTTATATGATGGCGCATACGAAACTATCGCCACGAATCTGGGTATTTGCCGCTTCGTCTGGGAACATTTCACTATGCTTAATCGCATTGTTCAGTGCATGAAATACTGTGGGGGAACTTTTTCCGCCTACAAGTCTACCCTCTGCACTCCTGAAATCACAGTAGTAGGCCATTGCTGCACAACAAACGGCCGTTTACCCAATGAAGAGAAACTAGCCACAATTCATAACTGGGGCCCTTGCCACAACTTATCCGACATCTGCTCGTTCCTTGGCACTGTAGGTGTTCTTTGCATCTTTATCCGCAACTTTGCGCAGTGTGCGCATCATCTTGTTAAACTTACATGCAAAGACACGCCCTTCGAATTTGGTCCCGACCAGATTGCTGCTCAGGCAGACCTGAAACAAGCTGTTCTCGATTCACCTCCCCTCTGCCCAATGATATGCACTCAGCCATCCTGAGCTCCGATTTTGGATATTTTGCAATCCCTTGCGATTTGATGCGACTTACCACTCTTCGACCTTCCGATCACATTGCGACTATTGCGATCTTCTCCGACTTCGGAGATATTTAGTTATTGCACTTCGAAGTATTTTCTTTGTTCTCTTTGTTCTCTATATTCATTTATCGTTCTCTCTACCTATCCTTTCTTCTATATGCCCTTTATCTCACATATCTCCTTTTAGTATTATCCTTTCATCTCTCTTCCTTTGTCCTTACAGCTTATATACCTGCCTGTATGAGCCACTAGACAGAGAACCCCCAGAGAATCAAGACAGACCATCATTCCCCCTTCGTCTCAGAGCTTCCCCTTCATCCTAGTTCCCTTCTCTTTACATTCCATCATGTTCTCTCGCCGTCCGACCCTTCAATCTCAATGCGACTTTTGATTTTATCGCAACTTTTTGATTTTGATTGCACCACTCCAGTTTTGATCGCAGCACTTCTCCTGAGTTTCTCATCCACTTCTATTCATTATCCTTTATTTCCTATACTAGTGTAGGCTTTCCGAAGCTTCCTTGCACCTTTTCACCTTTGTAGTTGTAGGATTTCCCTTCTTATAGCTACATATAGTGTATCACCGATTGACTACACTTCAGAGTCACCGGTCATTCTTGCTGTCGACACATCCTACATCGCTGTGGGATACATCCTCTGTCAATGTGACCCCAACAACCCTTCTTGCCATTTCTACAATCGCTTTGGCTCTATCACTCTAAATGATCGTGAGTCACGCTTCTCTCAACCTAAACTAGAAATCTTCAGTCTATATCACGCGCTCTGCGACCTGCGGTTGTACTTAATCGGTGTTCGTAACCTCATCATCGAAATAGACATGCGCTACATCACAGGCATGCTATGCAACCCGGACATTGTGCCGAGCGCAAGCGTTAATCGCTGGATAGCCACGATTCTCACTTTCCACTGCACTATAGTCCATGTCCTGGGAACGCACCACAGCCCGGATGGTCTTTCAAGGCATGTACAACAACCTCTGGATTCTCTGCCTGAAAAGGACAGCATAGAAGAAACTGAAGACTGGATCGACCACCTCTATGGTTTCATGTATATGATCAATACTCCTCATCCATCCCTGCCTTCGTTGCAATCTTCTTCCGCTTTTGCCACACTCATGACTGGGGACAGTCAAGATCTCAGTGAGGAGGAAGGATCCAATCCTATGCTTACCCATGACGAAGTAGGACACAAAGGATTTTATGCGACTCGCACTATGATTGCAGAACGCTTCTGGTGGCCACACATGCAAGCCGATATCCACTGGTTTATTCGCACATGCCATCTTTGCCAGCTTTGCCAATCCTGCCAGGTTCTCATTCCCCCTATCATCACAATGCCCGCCCCACTTTTCGCCAAAATATTCATTGACACAAAGCACTTACTGACATCTAGTGGATACAAATATATAATCCAAGGATGCTGCTCGCTTACTCAGTACCCCGAATTCAGAATGCTTCACAACGAAAATGCTCGCGCAATCGGAGATTGGATATTTGAAGATATTCTCTGTCGATGGGGTTCTCTCCACGAAATAGTTACAGACAATGGACCCGCACTCATCAAATCCCTCACTTATCTTTCAAAGCGATACCGTGTTAATCACATTCGCATCTCTGGCTACAATTCCCACACAAACGGTCTCGTGGAATGACCGCACTATGATGTTCGACAGTCTCTCTTCAAAGCTGCGGACGGCGACCAGTTTAGATGGGCCAATGTGACGTATTCAGTATTTTGGGCTGAACGTATCACTATCTGACGACGAATGGGCTGCTCACCTTACTTCACAGCAACTGGCGCTTATCCCCTATTACCACTCGACATCGTAGAAGCAACATACCTTCAACCCCCACCAGATTCAGTCCTATCCTCTACCGACCTTATCACGTGACGTGCGATTGCACTCCAAAAACGTAGCAATGATATTAATCACATATACTTGCAAGTCTACGACATGCGACAGAAAGTGGCACAACATTTTAAAAAGCAACACACTAAAATGATTTGCAACTTCAATTTCAAAAGTGGTGACTTAGTAATCATTTGCAACACACAGATAGAGAAAGCGCTAAACTGGAAAATGTGCCCACGCTATCTTGTTCCCCTCATTGTTATTTCGTGCAACTTTGGCAGCGCTTACATTCTCTGCGAACTTGATGGATCTGTCTTTCACCGACCAATCGCAGCATTTCGAGTTGTCCCCTATTTTGCTCGCCATTCAATCTCACTCCCGCCGTGCTTCCTCGATATTCCCGTGCAACAACTAAATGAACTCGAAAACACTTCCAATGACGATCAACCTCCTGAAGCACAGGAAGGTGATTCTGATGTCAACGATGATTAACTGAATTTCTATGCTTCTCTCATTTTTGCACTTATCCCCTATACCTTTTGTTTTTCTTTTACTTTAGCACAAGATTCAAGTTGCGATAAGAGCGAGACTTTGGTTGCGCAAGACTTCATCTTTGCGGGGTTTTACGGCAATGATGATCTACTGAGCTTTTCCCCTAGATAAGTTTATATTTGTTTCCTCCGCTTCCTTTCGCTTCTTTCATTCGATTTGAGAGCAGACAGGTTATATATTATACAGATATATAAAAAACAACTAAAAGGATTTTACATATATGTAACACAGATAGCGTGTGTGTGTTTTCGCAACTTCTTGCGCTTACTCCTCGTCCTCCAGCTGGGCAAGCTCCCGCCTCATTTCGGTCTGCACCCTCACCCACACCACGATTCTTTCTTCAATCACCAAGATCTCTTCCCGTAACACACGTTTGCATGCTTCGACGTCCATAGCCCGCACACCACATGGCGGACAGGTACCAATGTAGGCTACGATAATCGGTCAGTGCGTTCGATATCATGTCGTATTAACGACTTACCTCAGGGGTGTGCCTCGCTTCTCTCCCTCCCTTTCCCCTTATCTACCCATGCTTTTCCCTTGTCCATGCGACCTTTGCTGGAAACCGGCTTCCTCGGTGTGCTTCGCCCGTGTTTCCTTTCCCCCATCTGGTTCACTGCAGATCCTGCTCGTTGAACTGGCAGACCACATCGGCAGCCCTTGCTGCACAGCAGCGATCACACTACGAAGTTCTGATGAGTACAGACAAAGGGTAAAGTTTTGCTTGCTACTTACCTTGTCTTGGACCTGGTGAAAGTCCTTGCCGGAACTGACCCTCCTGCGCTTTTTCGACGGCCCCCCCTGCCCTTCGTTTTCTGTCTCGAGTCTCATCTCCTCTTCCCCTTGCAAACCAGCTTCCGTCTCGCCATCCCCGTGCCCCTTGTTTAGCCCCATCATCGACGAGGCCATCTCGTCCCATGTGATTTCCTTGCACAGGAACCGTGCATATAGAACCTTGGCGCATTCCTTTTGCTCTGCAGCTCTGTCTGCAGCCTCCTTCGCCAACCTGGCCCGCTCAATCGCAACCTCACAAGCCTTCTTCTGCTCGGCTTCGTGTGCCTCACGCGCTTTCTGCTCTGCCTCGGCTTGCTCCTTCACCTTCCTCGCATCTTCTCAGGCTTTCTTCGCCTTGGCATGCAACCTTGGGAGCAAAATTTCCCCGCCCCATTGCAATGCCTGCTCATCCTCTATGAAGCCCAATGCCACAATGGCGTCCCTCCGCATCTCCTCGACTTCCTCGCTACTCTCTGTCAGCCTGGTTGTTCATTCGAACTTGAGATAATTGTACTGGTTGATCAGAGGTAGTCAGCGAAAAGGTTAGTGCAGTTACGATGACTTACCAGGAGTTCTTTGCAATCTTGTCCCCACGCAATCCACTCTTCTCCGGCAGCGCCCTCCACTGGTTTCACGTCCATATGCGCCTTGAGGGCCTCGAAAGTGGCAGCGACGAATTCGGCCATCAGGTGTGTCATCGTATGGATTGGTGGTGAAGGTCGAAGACAAAGGTTAGCAAACATCGACATGTTGCTTTCTGTTTATAAGTCAAACTCACACATGACTTTCCCATGGCCCACACGATTGACTGAGGACAGTCAAGATTTCAGTGAGGAGGAAAAATGATATGCAGTCTCTCCCTTTGAGCACGGAATCTCTCATGTGGTCAATCCTAGTTTCCCTACGACTCTTCCGCTGTAGTAGTGGGGCACTACCCACTACTACACCGCGACCCGTGTACGAGCAAGATATAAGCGCACCACATGTGACCTGCATGACTTACGCCGATCTACACGTGCGTGGCTTCGACATCTTCGCTGTATCTTAACCAAGCAACCCGGTCTCAATATGCTGAAACACCACTGTTAAACACGTCCTATACATTCGGACACCGAGTCCGATACCAAAAATGTAATTCATCTGGTTTATCTTTGTCTTTTCACCGACTTTTCACCGACTTTTCACCGACTTTTCGCCGACTTTCATGTGATAATCGCCATTATTTCAAATCCTTCGCCATTCCATTACCGTTTTGTCATTTTCATGCGATATCTCACCGCATTTCTATTCCACTCGTCCACCCTTAAATCCCTATCCTCTAAAGTATAAAAAATGTCCTGTAGTAGAAAATAAAAGAAGAACCCAGTTCTCCCTCTCCACTAGTTTGCATCTTAAGTTTAAAGATCCAGTAATTCCTACTCAAATCTGCGTCTTTTCTCATTGTGTACTCTCCACTATCGCAACCTAAGTTGTAGCATAGAACCCTCATCTCGTCGCATCATCACTGCGTATCATGCTGTCATCTAGGACACCCAGCTAAGCCTTCCAATTCTTGTTTATCACTGCATTGTGATATCGTGTTATCTCGTGACTCTTCATGTTTGTTTATTTGATTGCGCATATTCTCGCACATTATCACGTTATCGTCGGGAGTGTCCCAAGTCCTGTTCACACCTTTGCGATGTTTTCATCTTTTATTACCTCTTTATCCGGGGTCATAAACGTGGAAACCGTATCACCATGGTATACCATCGCATCCCGCCATCCACCACAGTTAGGCAATGACACAGGTACGGGTAACCCGCATGGGTTGCGGGTACGGGTAACCCGCATGGGTTGCGGGTACGGGTACTGCCGGGTACAGGTACGGGTTACCTTTTTTGGACCTGGGCAAAACCCGTACCCGTGAGCGTGGGTCTTGGTATACCCACAGGTACCAGCCCAAACAGAGCCACACAGCTTCACGAGAACTCAACACAAATACCAGCGTCGACAACAACACCCAGCAATGCATCTGCACCCCCACAGGCTGTCCCACGCACGCACGCATCCACAACAACACAGACAATGCCGCTAGCCACCACTTCCATGGCAACACAACACCAACCGCCTGCCAAACGGCCCCATCCTCGTGTGAAACCATGTCCCAGCATGACCCTACACACCCACTGCAAGAAATAACAGCAACCGCGTTGCACGACGCTCTGTCATCAAATAGTGCCCCAACGTGAACCCCCGTGCCCAAAACCCAACGGGAGACACATCATGCACCTGCGTCAGCCCCAAACACACCGTCCCTGCTGCAAAGCACATCCAAACACGTCTCAAGTCCCACCCCAGCCCCCAAACCCCACACCCATGCAAGAAAACACGTTCAAACGCATCCCAGACCATGGTCCCACAACACCCAACCATTTGACGCCCACACAGGCCCAAAAGCCTGTACCTGTGCAACAGAACATGCCCAAATGTGCCCCAGACCCCGTTCCTCCTCCAAGTACATGCCCACATGCGCCCACAATCACGACGCCGCAACTGTGAATGCCAAGGCTAAACGGCATCAAAATGCAGGCTGACATGTACACGATGATGAAGGAGGATGAGAGGAAGGGGAGAATGGGAGATGGTGTGGGGAACAAGGAGACGGATACGATGGGTGAGGGTCTCTCGCCCACGAGAACCCAACCCGTCACGTGGTTCCCAGCCCCCCCACTCCTCGTGTTTGCACAGTGTCACATCAATTGACATGCGTGTCAGCAATGCAAGGTAGATGTGGGCTGGAACCCGCCAGGTTTCCTGCGCAGGTCAATACCCGCACCTGACCCGCCGCTACCCACCATCTACCCGCTGAAACAAGACCCGCGGGTAGATGGGTATGGGTTGGAGTGGGTGCGGGTGCAGGTCGGCCTCAGGACACCCACGGGTAAGGATTGACACAGGTTGACCCACGGGTCCAAAACAGCGCACCCGCACCCGCACCCACCAAAACCGTACCCAGATGGGTAACAGGTGCAAACCACACCCGTTATTTGACGGGTTGCCATGGTGACTACCACAGCGATGTTGCGCATGTCGAGCACATGTCAATAGATGTGGCTCATCCGTGTCGTGACGTCTGCACACCTCCATCGAACACCGTTTACGGAATGGACTGGCCAATGGGCCAGTGCCAACCGAGACAGCGTCATTTAAGTGTGTGTGTGTGCGGTTGTGCATGCGGTCATGTGTATGTGCATTGTGCTGTGTCATGTGTGTGCATTGTGTGTGTGTCGTCGGGTTGGGTTCTGGTCAGCGCGAGATGCAGTGGGCACGTACCTGGAGACCGGGTGGTGGGCGCACCACCCACCCAGCCCTGTTCGTCCTCTGCATGTGTCCTCGCTGGCATTGTCCATGCAACCAGTGTCGGTCACCGCGCAGCACGCAGTTGATGTGTGGTGGTGGTGGTGGTGGTGATGGTGGTGGCAGGTGACGGCTGCTGTCAAAAAATAAGTAAAAATGTAATTATTAAAGAATAAAAGGTTACCTTAGGGTCCTCAAGTGAGGACCCATGAAAAACCCGCACACTGCGGGTAACAGGTGCGGTTTGGGAAAGGTGTGTGTTTTGGAACACCGTACCTGAACCCATGCTACCCGTTTAGGAAACACTGCGGGTAAACCCAAGCCCATGTCAATCCTTACCCATGGGTATACCTGTGTCATTGCCTAACCACAGTGCCTGTTGGACTAGTGGATTGTGGCCACTAGTCCAGTGATCACGTGACCTTCCCATGGTTTGAGCCAGTAGATAGCCCTGTTTAGTAGTCAGTAGAGATTCAGATTTAGTCTCAGCCTCCAAGCCCTACGATCTGCTCAAGGACACTATCCATGTCCACTGTTCCACTCTGCAACCTCATGGATGCAGCACTGGTGTCAATTGACATGACATGCATGTCTGTGAGGTGATTGAGATGGGGAATGAGGGGGGCATATGCCATCGGACACGTTGTTGCACATCTGCGAGGTGGACCAGAGGGGACGTGTCATTGTCATCACTGTTGCGTGTCCGTGAGGTGGACGAAGTGGGATGCGTTGTTGTTGTTGTTGTTGCGTGTACATGAGGTGGATGAAGGGGGATGCATTGTTGTTGTTGTTGCATGTCCACAAGGTGGACAAGAGGGGGATGTGTCATTGCATGCTGTCACCCTATGTTGTTGTTGTTGTTGTTGTTGTCATAGTGTAGTTAGCTAGAGTTCCTTACTTGATGATAAATGGAGACTTACCTGTAGGCCGGGAGGTGGGAGCACCACCCCCTGGCTGTTTTCCTGCTCCTTCTTTTGTTGTCATCTGGTCGCCGTGCACTCGCTCACCCTTGTGTAGCTGTCAAGGGTGTGGTGGTGGTTGTGTAATGAACCCATCACACCCGCCAAACCATGGGTATGGGTGACCTGTACCCGCTTAACCCATAGCCAAAAACCCACGGGTTGCCAAAACCTGTGGTCAACGCTACTAGCCGAGTGTGAGCTTGAGGGTGAGGAGTTGTGTGGGTGGCAGGCCAATTTCTGAGTGTGAGACTGTGTTGAGGGAGTCAGGTTTGCTGCATAGGTGTGACAGAGAGGTGTCCCAGTGTGGGCAAGTGGAGAGTGAGGGGAGGCATGCTGCATAGGTGTAGGTTAGCTATGTGAGTGTGGGAGAGGTGAGATCACTGAATGAGTCTTTTAATCTTCCTGTGCTTTGTATGAATTCGATAAGCTCTTGAATGCCTCTGGGGTCATTGAGGAGACATGAGAGGGAGTGGGCTTGGTTCCTAAGTGTGTTGGTGAGCTTGTGCCATGTGTTGAGGTAGGCAGGACATTCGAAGAGGAAGTGGTGGGCGGTCTCAGTGGCCATCTTGCATTTGGGGCATGCATGGGTGTCGGATCTGTTGATTCTGTGTAGGAAGGCATTTAGGGGAATGTGGCCTGTGCACAGCTGGGTGATAAGGCTAGTCTGTGGGTGCATTAGTTTGTCAGAGGTCTTAAGAAAGTTGCATAGGGGGAAATTTGGATTGATGTGGGAGAAGCGTATGAATCATGGTGAATGATGCCATTCCTCATGCCAGAGGTTTACCAGGTGTCTACTAAAGGCAAGTTTGAGAGCCAATATGTTGGAAGGGAGAGTGCCGTTGCAGAGGGCAACTGGCAGTGCATGTCGCGGACTGGAGTTGTTTCTCACTGCTTTCTTAAATTTGGAATTGGCTCTCTCATGGCTAGCTACCCCTTCATGCCCTGATATCCATCTGAGGGTAATGGTGAGATGTTGGTTGGTGTCAACCAAGTGCCATGCAAAAGTATGGGAGGTGTCAAGGATGTGTTGACTGGATTTAGTGTAGGGTGCAATTAATGCATTTATGGTGGACTGACAGTCAATATAAATGGAGGTGGAGCATAGCTGAGATTCATGGCTGAGGAGCTGTAGGGTGAGCAGGCTTGCTACATTTTCTGCTTCTATGTTGTGATGGTTCATGCTGGTGCCTAGGTAATAGTGGAAGATTTTGGGCCAGGTTCTTCCATTGCAGTAGAGCACGGCTTTGATCCATCAGAGTGTCACTTTCACGCTGACACCCTCAGGTTAGGATTTAATGTTCTGCAGCCACCCTGAACCTGCATCTACATTGTGCTTTCCAGTGAACCTCCCATGCATAGCAACATTATTAGAATCTCCGCTGCGCTCACAGTGCCTGCAGTCTTCCTCTAATAGGATTGCGACTAGTTCGTGTGACATCAGTGATGTTCTGTCCTTCTTTGAGCCTAAGTATGCCAATGTATACAAGTCCCAACTTTCCAGTAAGGAGGATACAAGTATCATCATGAAATCTTCATTGGAAATGAGGCTTCCCATCAAGTGGAGCTCCTCCTGCAGTTTCCAGAGCTTTGATATGTGCTTGATTAGGTCAAATCCTTCTTTGGCAATCAACCAGTACAATGCGTGTCACATTGCTAATATTCCGAGCTTCCCCCTGGATTCCTCTACCAATGTTAGCTGCTTCCACATCTCACTCACTGTGTGTGCACCAATGATATGTATCATTTCTGTGTTGCCAATTGTGAGCTCAATCCATGTCCTTGTCTTGGCATCTCTGCTGTGCCATTTCTGCATCGCCTCAGATTCTACTGGTGCTGGATGGGAAGCATCTGCAAAGGCAGGGGCTTTTGATTCCATATCGATGTACATCTAACATCCATCTCTTCCATGGCATCCAATTGTTCCCCTTCAATAACTCAATCTGGTAGGATCCCGATGTGTGCGTGACTTCATCCATCTAGGCAAATGCAGGGATAAGGTTTTTTCAGTCCGTTTCCCTCTTTCCTTCCTCTTTCTTTTTTTTTTCTTTTTTTTTCTTTTCAGGTCTTTGATAGTGAAGGACGTCACTATGAGGAAGGGGGCACTTGGAGTGGTAGCGAGTGCCTGGTCACATGACAAGGCTCCCATGGTTCATTGTAGACAGATCCCTGTCAGTAGTCAGTCCAAATCCAGTCTTCCTCACCAGCTCTTCAGCAAGACTCTCCAGCTAGCCCTCAGAGCAGTACCTCCATACCACTCCACCAGAACTCAAATACACCTGTCTGATGAATAATGCTGAAGTGCAGCAGTTATTTTACTGACCACAAGAAACTTCTAGTATAAAAACCCTCTCAGAGAGAGGGAAATAGGGAAATGCAGGGATAAGGGTAATCCCTGTTCTGCAGGTATCCATACTCTTCAGAGTACGAGTACGGATACAGATTCTCGTATTTGTGGGCTTCAAAATGAGCCTAAGATTATCCGAAATGGTCAAGAATTGACTGAGATAGAGACTAAACATTGATTGGACTCTATCTCAGTCAATTCTGGACCGTTTCGGGTGATCTCAGGCTCATTTTGATCAGGAATACGTGGGTAAAATCCGTGGATATTGTATCCGTATCTGTGGCAAGTACGAGTACGGATACAGAACAATGTATCCTGGGATTACCCCTGCATTTGCCTACATTTATCATAGTCGGTTAGTATATGAGGTGGTAGTGCGATGTTCGGAGGTGCGTGATTGTGTTTCCGTTACAGCCATTCAGGGCTCATAACCTATTGGAATATATGGTAGTGCAGTGGTTGTTGACCACTAAGTAATTTATGTGGAATTGAATTATATTTAC
>OY744462.1:4457852-4594261 GCA_963556145.1 Hygrocybe punicea | reverse complement strand
GGATACATTTGTCTGTATCCGTACTCGTACTTGCCACAGATACGGATACAATATCCACGGATTTTACCCACGTATTCCTGATCAAAATGAGCCTGAGATCACCCGAAACGGTCCAGAATTGACTGAGATAGAGTCCAATCAATGTTTAGTCTCTATCTCAGTCAATTCTTGACCATTTCGGATAATCTTAGGCTCATTTTGAAGCCCACAAATACGAGAATCTGTATCCGTACTCGTACTCTGAAGAGTATGGATACCTGCAGAACAGGGATTACCCTTATCCCTGCATTTCCCTATTTCCCTCTCTCTGAGAGGGTTTTTATACTAGAAGTTTCTTGTGGTCAGTAAAATAACTGCTGCACTTCAGCATTATTCATCAGACAGGTGTATTTGAGTTCTGGTGGAGTGGTATGGAGGTACTGCTCTGAGGGCTAGCTGGAGAGTCTTGCTGAAGAGCTGGTGAGGAAGACTGGATTTGGACTGACTACTGACAGGGATCTGTCTACAATGAACCATGGGAGCCTTGTCATGTGACCAGGCACTCGCTACCACTCCAAGTGCCCCCTTCCTCATAGTGACGTCCTTCACTATCAAAGACCTGAAAAGAGAAAAAAAGAAAGAAAAAAGAAAGAGGAAGGAAAGAGGGAAACGGACTGAAAAATGAACTAGTCTACTCCACTGGGGTCTAGCAAAGGAGGTCCAAAACTGGGATCAAAGGGAATGGGAACTTGTCCAGAAAAAGATGGGAAAGAAATGGAGGGATGGGAAATGGCAGGAGAAACATCGTGGACATGAGCCAGAATATTTGATGAGTTTCGCATAGAGATGGTGGGAAGATGGCGGGGTTGTACTCAGTATGGGGAGTCATCGAAATGTGTTGGGTATGCTTGACAACGAGGTGGGAGTTTATGTACAGGGTATCTTGGGGGAAGGTTTTGAGGGTGGACATGGCGGTGATGGTAGCGAAGCGTGGACCATGGATTTTGCACTTGGGGGTAGGTGAGGGTAGGGATGCTCTTCGGTCGCCAAATAGAGACATGGGTGGGGCAGGTGTCATGCCAGGTATTGTTTTGATGGGGAATGTTGAACACGGGGATGGCTTGGGTTTTTGGGGTGGGGATATTGTCGTGGTACGCTGATGGAGGTGTTTCCATGGGCTCCGTTTGCATAGACGTGTCGGCGTATCATTTTGTGGAGCTAGGTGGGCATGCGGTCGTGTGTTGGAAAATTTCGTTGTGTTGTTTTATTCCCTTTTGGTGGGGTTTGTTGCCGGTATGCGTTTCCTCCTCTGTGCTCGCGTGTCGTCGCGTTTTCTCACCCTGCTCATTGTCATCCCGCCTCACAGCACCATCCACTTTGTCTCGGTTCTCTCCTGCAAGGAACTCCGCAATCTTGGATGCCAGAGGCCACGACTGGCCGCATGGGTCTCCGTGATGTGTTTGGTGGATGGTGGAAGTGCGGTATGGTGTGGGCATGAGACGCTCACGTTGGGGGCTTGATTTTGGGTCAGGGTAAGTGGGGATGGTGGACTGAGATGGGGTAGGTGCAGGACGTTTGCATTGGAAGGGTTTCGAGGCCAGTTTCATGGTGCTGGAAGTGGGTATGCCAGTGGGCGTTGAACACTCACGTTCATGCAAGTTTTTCAGGTCGAGGTGGGTTACGGCTGCAGGTTGGGATGGCACGGGCGCGGGACAGAGTTTTGGGGTTGGTTTTGTATTGGGGTTGGGTCTGTACACTGGGCATTCACATTCATGGCCATTCTTGGCATTGGGGTTGGGGGTGGCAAGGGCCATGGGCATTGGGCATTCGTGTGCGTGCTCGGTTTGGATGTGGGTGGCATTGTGGGATGGTGATGGTGGTGAGTTTTGGTTTGGGGCATGTTCTGACGCGTTGTGACGGCGAGTTCTGTTGTAGACCCGAATGGGAATCTACGAAAGTGGTGATCAGCTAAGAAGTGATCAGAGGAGTTTAGTGTCTATGTAGTCTAGTCAATCCAACCTGAATCCAGGGTTCTGGATCAGAGGGGAAGTGAAGGGAGTGGAGTACGAAGACTGATGAGACGATACGAAGCGAGGACTAAAAGTGTAGAACTGAAGGAGAGTGATAACCTGTATTTTCTATATGATGGGATGTAATATATATATTACGAGTTCTTTTAATTTATTAAAAGACTCGTTCTTTATCAGACCTGGTTCAGTGAGGGTTTGTAATTAATTAATTAATTAATTAATTGATTGATTAATTAATAAAGTTGATCGCCTATAGACAGAATTGTTTTGGGTAACAGATATGATTCTACTTCTGATCCTGGAAAATAAGATGCAGTTGGGGCCATGTGTGGACAAGCTTACATAAGCATCCAAATATGGGTTGGTGCAAAAAAGACAAATTACCTTCCAATTATATTCAAAATATTTGTACTGGTCTCAATTCTTATTAGAATCAGCTGAAAATTGAACTGCTGACTAATATTATCATTTCGGATCAGGTGTGATAGTGACATGTGACCAATCTAACCATATAAGGCAATTTTTGATATTATATAGCAAATTTTCTGCTGATCACAATGGTGACAGTCACATGTGACCAGTCTAACCATATAAGGCAATTTTACACCATATATGCTAAATTTTGAGGTGATCACAGGAGTCATAGTCACATGTGACCACTGTTACTATATAGGGAAATTTCAGCCATATAAGCAGAAATAAGTGTAACTCAGATGATCTAATGATATTTTTATTTAAAACATACAATTCAATGTGATATTGCTGTATATATTATATGCTAATTATATATTTCCAGCAAAGTCACTTATCAATATTTGTAATAATCATACAAATAAAAATTTAATGACAGAAACAAAACTTTGTTCATGCTATATCATTGGCCCACTCAAGCACAGCTGTCTTCATATTATCATCTGTTGTACAGCAAGGTTATGGAGAAGTGGGTTAAGCAAATGAAAGTCAATTGTTATCATACTGTTTAAAGGTAGTTGTATTTGACAGTTGATGTGTTACTCTCTCTTTTGGCTGACAATATTGCATAATGACGAAGCAAAGAAGACATGACAGTGGGAGAGGAGGTCAAGACACGCTATGCAGTTTTATTTTTTCTACTTTTTATGTTGCTATGGTGAGAGGTGGGCTTATTAATATATAATATATGCTATATGTCTTCTATCACATGTAACATGCTTTATGCAATTTAATATTATTATTTACTTCATCATAAAAGTGAGGAGGGGAAAAAAAGAACTCGTTCATGCCATGCGCAGCACTGGCCCACTAAACAAGTGGTTGTAGTATAAGGGTACATCTTTTATACTACTGGGAGAGATCCTGTGCTGTAGTAACTATGTACTACAACCGAAGGCTGTAACTGATAGGAGTGGAGTGGAGCGGAGTATAGGAGGAATGGTGCTATGTACTAAGTAACGGGAAACGAAGATATATCATATGTAACTATATACGTACTAATTCTGGGTCGTTAGAGACATTGCATCTTGAGTAGGAACGATTCCGGAGGCGGAATCCAGACCGGAATCGACGGAGAGGACCGGAATCGGGCGGAATCGATGATACGTGAATGGGAATGGACGGGGACGAAGTGGGATATGAAGAGGATTCGGGTCCAGAGGGCCTGGAGCCTCTACATCCGGTCAGGACTCAGATAGAGACCATCCGTGGTCGATCCATACGAAATAACGAAGATACCGGGGTCATGGGAATACATGAGTGGAGGCGATGTCAAAAACGGACAGAAACGGGAGTACAACGTGAGCGGAGTCGAAGCCGGTGGGTATCGAATTGTCGGGAAGCAGTGGTCCAGAGCTACTAAAAGAGGGTGGGGCGAAACGGCTGGACAGGGAAATAAAGGTCACGTGATGGGGCAACAAATACAAATAAGAAAACTTTTCAACGCGACTTTCAACAATCTCGACAACATCCTCAACAAGCAACAAACACCAATACCAACATCAATACCAAATGTCGACGGAATACAACAAATTCCTCAATACTCTCGATGTGGAAACGCGGCAAGATTTCGAGAGCGCCGTGGCCGAGTTACTAGAAGTCGATGCAGCCGGAATCGATATCGTACGCGACGGATTTGAGAACGAAGCACAGCAATGGGTGGTGAGACGACGACGGGCCATGGTAAGAGATCCCGTTTCTGTAAACGGCATGGACTAACGATACCCGGCAGCGGAACTACAGGGGAATCGTGACGGAAATCCGGGACAACGGAATCAACATGACGGAACCAAAGGATTTCTCGATGGGCGGAGAGATGGTGGTGGAGGTTGAGGAGTGGTTGCGGAGCTGGGAAGACTACGAACGGGAACGGAAAGAGGTGAGGCATCGGGAAGCTGTACGGTTGCAGGAGGAAAAGGAGGAGGAAGCGAGGAAACAACGGGTTGAGGAGGTGGAAAGGATCGAGCGGAAACGGGCGGAGGAATCGCGTCAATACGAAGAGGAGATGAATAGGAGGGCGGAAGCGGAGAAGCGGATCGAGGAGGCGGAAAGGGCGAAGGCGGCAGAGGCAGCAAAAAGGGATGATGCAGCCGCGGAAAGGGACAGGGAGGAGACCGCACAAACCAGCGATCATGGAAGCGAGGACGAGGAGGACACCTGGTCCAACCAACAACTATGAAAATACGAGAGGCTTCAAGTACTGAACGCGATCAAAAACAAAAAGCTCAACCGGGATAAGAGGGTCACCCGGGACAACGAAACCATTCACAGGGACTACAACAGTGGCAATGATTTCTCGAATGTGAGCAGGAACGAGGACGTGGAACCGAAGGGAAAGATTCCGGGGGTAAGTGATATCTCGCGGACTCATATATCCGTTGTGCCTAACTAATCCGTAGTATATGCAGTCGTTCCAGATCCGGCAATGTGATGCGTGCGTGACCGCCAACACGGTTTGTCGCGGAATTGAAGGGTACGCGTGCGATCGATACAAAAGGCTTAAACAACGCTGCGGGTTATCGACGAAGGGACCAGCCACCGGAACCGGAAAAGCGGAACGGAAAGGGAAGGCGAAGGCGGGTAGTCCGAAGAGAAAGATCGCCGCGAAGAAGATTTCGAAGCCGGTGAAGAAGCCCAGGCTACGGGCCGGAGAAGCATCGACGAGTAAATGGACGCTAACCGATGTCGAACTGGATACAGAATCGGAGTGGGATGAAGGGAGGCGAGGGAATCCGTTCAAGCACCCGCGGATCAGAGCCGGAGTCAACGACCACGTCCGGGCAGTGCGCAAGATGGTGACGGAAATGCAGAGGGAGATATCGGTGATCGCAGACGGCCTCTCGGAATACGTCACGGAGGTCCACACCAAGCTAACCCATTGGACGAAGGAGCTAAATCGACTACGCGCGAACCAGGCCCATATCCTTGGTCAACTCGACCTAATCGACACGAAACTCGACGAAAGGAGAGGGGAATAAAAGGGAACGGACGGAAAGGGAAAACGGAATGCGGGACAATGTACATAAAGAAAAATAGAGTACATAATAAAACTATAAACGGAAAAGAGGGAAACGGAACGACGAGATAAGATAACCGGAATCTGGGGGTCAAGGAGGAGGACGGGACCGGAATACAACGGAAACGAAACGGGTCCGGAACGAGCGGGAAACAAAGGAAACTAGAAATGGAAACGAACATATAAATAAATGAGAAACGGGAGCGGAAACGGAAAGCGGAACGGAAGACGAAAACGCAAAAATAGGAGATGGAAATGGGTCTATATCCCCACAAGAGTTTCTGAAAGAAGGTCGGAGGCGGAACGACGAGAGGAGACGAAGAGCTTCTTGCAAATATTCGAGCGAGTTGTCGAGGGGGCGGAGGTCCAGAATGCGATCACAAAGTAGAATGAAGACGGAAACGAGGAATAAAATAAAATCGAGAACCGGAGTGCCAACACCAACATGATCCCATATAAGGGGTGTGCCACGTGACAGGTCTAAAAACGACGGGGTGCCCCAAGCGGGCGGAGACAGAACCGACAACGATACGGGAGCGGAAACGACGAGGGGAACCGGGAACGAAGGGGTCGACATAACGGAATCGGAACCGGAATCAAAATCAAATAAAAGGGGAGGAATGGGGTCCGGAATGGGAACGGGTACAGAATACTCAACCAAAGTCGACGGAATCTCAGTAGACAGTGACGGAGGACAATATGGCGGCAATATCGGGGACGGAATGTCTATTTCTGGAGAATCCAAGGACAATGGGAGCGGGTCCGGTTAGTGTATTGCACGGGTACGGGTAAACCCGCGGGTTTTGCCACGGGTACGGGTAGGGTAGGGTACGGGTACGGATTCCTGGACCCGCCAGCTTTTTTTTAAGCCCGGGATCGTCCAAAACGGTCAAGTATTGAGCTAGATATGCTCAAAATACCTCATTGGAGTATTTTGAGCATATCTAGCTCAATACTTGACCGTTTTGGACGATCCCGGGCTTAAAATGACGGGTACAACCCGCGGGTATTGTACCCACGGGTACAACGGGTGCGGGTACGGGTACAGCCAAAAATACCCGGGGGTTACCCGTGCAATACACTAGGTCCAGTACGAGTTCGTGGACGGAAACCGGAGGGGACAAAACCGGAGATGACGGGGACAAAATAGGAAACGGAATGGATAAATCATTGACCGGCATTGATAAATCGGGAGTGGGATCGGACGGGGGCAACACGGGACTGGACGACAAAACCTGTAAACAAATGACGGTCTCGAGGGGCACTGGAATGGACGGGGACGGGGAACATGATGACGGGGACGGAGTATACAAAGGACCGGAATAAATGTGGGGGATGGAATGAACGACGGTGGGCGGGATCGAGGTCGGAATCGGGACCGGAGGTGACAAAGCTATGATGGGTAGGAGACGGGGACCGGAATCAGGACTAGAGATAGTAATGGCAAGGGAAGGGGATTTCGAAACGGAGCGATAACTGGAAAGTAGGAATAAGGCGGCATCGTGGAAAACATCGAGCAGGTACGGATCGTCGTGGTAATGGTCGGGAAGAAGGTAATGGAGGTGTTCTTCAATACGTAGACGAAGGTCTGAGTCGAATCCGTTGGCGAAGTATGTGTTCCGTTGTTTATCCGATAGACGGCCGTTGTCAAACAAGACACTGGAAATGCGTATGAAATCCCGGAAATATTGTCCCAAGTCCGCTTTGTTCTCTATACCGTAAGCCGATTGTCGTCGCGTGAGTTGATCGAGATCTGAGATCGTATACCAGATGGAATCCGTAGCACCGGGATAAAAGTCGAAGACGGCACGTCGGAAAGCGATGAAGTCTTTAGCGGAGGCGGCGGGAAGTGTCGACCAGAGTTCGTAATCGTCGTTGTTGAGGTACCGTAGCGTATAGCGAATCTTCAAAGTGTCCGTGAGTCCACAATCGGAACCGAGTATGTCAATTTCGTCGAAGAAGCGGGGAAGGTCGAGTTCATTTCCGTCGAATGTCGGGGCTGAGGGATCACCTCGGAGAGGCATGAATCCGGTCGTCATATCGGGAATGTCTAAATCGAGATGCAGGTCGGAAAGCGGGTCGGGTCGAGGAGGTTCGAGGTCAAGGTCAAAATCGTAAGCGGAACTAAATAACTAGAGTCGGGT
Source organism: Hygrocybe punicea (assembly GCA_963556145.1). Classification (NCBI taxonomy): domain Eukaryota; kingdom Fungi; phylum Basidiomycota; class Agaricomycetes; order Agaricales; family Hygrophoraceae; genus Hygrocybe; species Hygrocybe punicea. Next base: position 4,586,621 of record OY744462.1, on the reverse strand, counting down.
AGAAGAGGGAAACGTCATGAAAGTCAAAGCCGACCGTGGGGAGGGTATGAAAAGACAAAAGAAATAAACTCCTCGCGGTGGGCTCCAGTTGTGACGGCGAGTTCTGTTGTAGACCCAAATGGGAATCTACGAAAGTGGTGATCAGCTAAGAAGTGATCAGAGGAGTTTAGTGTCTATGTAGTCTAGTCAATCCAACCTGAATCCAGGGTTCTGGATCAGAGGGGAAGTGAAGGGAGTGGAGTACGAAGACTGATGAGACGATACGAAGCGAGGACTAAAAGTGTAGAACTGAAGGGGAGTGATAACCTGTATTTTCTATATGATGGGATGTAATATATATATGGTTGTAGTATAAGGGTACATCTTTTATACTACTGGGAGAGATCCTGTGCTGTAGTAACTATGTACTACAACCGAAGGCTGTAACTGATAGGAGTGGAGTGGAGCGGAGTATAGGAGGAATGGTGCTATGTACTAAGTAATGGGAAACGAAGATATATCATATGTAACTATATACGTACTAATTCTGGGTCGTTAGAGACATTGCATCTTGAGTAGGAACGATTCCGGAGGCGGAATCCAGACCGGAATCGACGGAGAGGACCGGAATCGGGCGGAATCGACGATACGTGAATGGGAATGGACGGGGACGAAGTGGGATATGAAGAGGATTCGGGTCCAGAGGGCCCGGAGCCTCTACAGCGTTTTGCAGCGAGGGCGGTGGGTCCGCTGGCATGGGCGTTGGGATGGGGCTTGGAACATGCTCGGATGTGTTTTCCAGCAGGGATGGGGCCGTTTGGGTGGGAAATAACGATGTGGTGTGCTCGGGCGCAAACATTGACATTTTTGGTAGAGGTGGGCGCGCTGTGGTGTGCTGGGGTGTGTTTTTGCGCATGGATGGGGCCATTTGGATGCTTGGGTTGGGGTATTTTGGTGGGAGCTTGCAGCTGCGCTCTGCTCCAGGGTGTTTGGGGCTGGGGGTGGCAAGTGATGTGGATGTTTGGCACTCGCGTCCATGTTCAGTTTTGAGGTGGACAGCGTTGGTGTTGTGGGGCGGTGTTGGATGTTCACATTTACATCTGGAGGTGTTGGCCAGCGCCATTGTTGTGTCTTGCAACACTGCTGCTGCTGCTCTTGCATATGAGACTGGCGGTGCAATGAGCGGCATTGGAGTGCTGTGGCCAGGCACCAGGGCAGCGAGTTTCGTGGTTGGGTTCATTTGGGTCCACATCACTGTGGGCTGCACATAGTCGGCATGAGCCATTGATGGCGCGATTGTTGGTTCTTTTTTTGTATGGCTTTTCTGTTGTGTTTTTTCTTTCTTGACTCGTTCTTTTTGTTTCTTTTTCATAGTCATTTGTGTAGGTCGAAAAAATGAAAATGTTTGATGATGGGAAAATTGTTCTGTGCTCAGAAAATCACTTGGTGCTCAGAAAATTGTGGTGCTCAGTGCTCGGTGCTCGGTACTCGTAAAATCGCTGAAGTGCTGAAAAATCACTGGAGATTGCAGGAAGTCACTGAAAATTGCTGAAGACCAAGGCTGTGTTCAAATCCGCTCTCATCACCACGTTGGAGTGGTACAGAGGTACCGCTCCGAGGGCTAGCTGGAGAGTCTCGCTGAAGAGCTGGCAAGGAAAACTGGATTTGGACTGACTACTGACAGGGATCTGTCTACAACGAACCGTGGGAGCCTTATCACGTGACCAGGCACTCGCTACCACTCCACCAGGGTCATGTGATACAGATTACCAATGCTTTCCGTGACTATTCGTGTTACGTTTTTCAACTCCGCAACTCCGATCCCGACTCCGTTACCCACCATGACGATTCCACTTTATCACACCTTCCTTTTTCATTTCCTTTTACCTTTTGTCTTCTTTTGGACATCATTGTTTATTCTTGTCCTTGTTCTCTTTTCTTCCTTTCTTCTAGAACAATCCAGACCGACCATGGACACATCCCCACGTTACCTTGCCGACAGACATCATCGCTATTGTCTTTTCCCTCACCCTGACATATTGTTGACTTCATCCCACAACAAACCGATTCACAATGGCTGTACTCCTGACACAGCTAATTACCGTAATCATCATTGGCAGCATCGCCATCACCTTCCTTATCAGTTTCTACTTTGTTATGATCTATCTTTGGCATCAGCACTGAAACCCTTCCGCCATTGATACACCTGACTTCCACCTCGACAATATATTGACACGTAATTGACAATTGCTATTCTCGGATATTTGGTTTCCATATTCACACCCTGTGCCTACCATTATCCTTCCTGACGATCCGACGACATTCCTCACCTGCATGCATGCCCTGAACAATCCTCGATCACAGGACATTTCACTGTTCCCTCCAATCCGACCATCGCCGAAGCACATACCTTCAGACTTCGACCACAGACCATATGACTTCCCAATACAGTGAACCGACCCCTATCGTTTATTGTTCACATGACATCGCTTCAATGCAGTACCCGACATCTTATTCCCACAGCTTGTCACTTGTGCCATGACTCGAAACCTGGACCCACATTCATTTATCCTTTTCCATCCGTAACCTTGATACTGCCCACACTCGTTTACAACAATACCCTTTCTTGGATGAATACCGACATCAGGTGGACCACATTGTTCTACACACAGGACAAGACATCACCCCTCGATACATCATTGACACTCACATCGTCATCCAGTACAGCCGATGCTATTCGTATGTTTGACCTCGACTAGCCCACCATCCTAGTTGGTTTTCCTTCCACACAATCCTTTGTTTTCTTTCATGCCGACCTTGCTGCTACATCCACACCACCTCAAGACACTCCCTTCACCAATCCCACACTGGACGATACCCTTCTTCGACCTGACTGTGCATTGCACTTGCCAGACTGCGCACTTGCCCGTTCCAGCAAGCATAGACCCCGAATTGGCATTTCTGCATGTCACATGATCTGATGACAAATCATCCGAGTCATCCGGACCTCTCCTATCCTCAATGACACCCGGGCCTCCAGTTGGATCATGAGAACATCGACATGAGGATGCCTCATGTATGCCTCATGGTGAACATATGGTGTAGTTGGACATGTTGTAGCTTCATGGTTGCATTCCCATTTACCTCCCCTCAAGTCCATTCACTATATCTACTGTCCTTGTTGTTGGTTCGGACTTTTTCTTCTTTCTCTTCCTTACATTTAGTCTGGTTCTTGGGGCAGACTCATCTTGTTTTGGGTAACCCCCATGGCTCGCAATGACATTAGACCATGACCCCCCCCTCTTAGCAGTGTTGTCTTAGTTGTAAGCAACAATGAAAACTGCTGTCCTCTCCTCTGGAATCCAATCCCTAGTTAAGTTGATTGTTACCGGAGCCCACTGTAGAAGCGATCCATAACAATTCAGCCACTATTCCCAACAGTAACCAGTAGATTGAGTTACTCAAAACTTTTGACTGTATTGTTGTGATCAACATTTCTACATGAGGCTTAACCTTGTTTCCTTTGTTCAAGTAGATTTCAGTTTGTTTGTCAAAAGTTCTAATTAATGGTGTTTGTTTTAGTGCACCTGGTTGCCATCATACTCGTGTAATATGCTGGTCAACAGCAATGCCATAATTGTGATGTTGAAATCAAATGAGGAGGCATCCTTTGAATAGTAACACTGGTCACTGGTGTTCCGACTTGTGATAGTTGTTACAGATCACCACCAGGGCAGACTCTGGCAACAATCAACTCAGGCGTCATTGAGAGGTTACACGTAGAACATCATATATTCAAGGATTCAGTGATATCAATTGCTACAAGACAATGACTGACAAATAATGTGTTATGTAGCAATCAGAGGGAAGGATGGGATGAAGGGAAGATTTGGCAAACCAAGGAAACAAACCAGACTAAATGTGGGGAAAAGGAAAAAAGACAAAAAGTATATGAAAAGTTGAGTGAATTTCATATATATTAATAAATTGATATACTCTACAATAAATAAATAAATAAATAAATAAAATTATTTGTTTAATATATTTCAGGAATTAATTAATTATCTTAAATTTGCTATATTTAAATATTTAAATTTGAATTAAATATTAATCTGCAATGATTTACACTGACTTGCACTGATATGCACTGATATGCATTGACTTGTACTGATTTGCACTGATTTGGGCAAAGCCAAATGTAATATTGTCCAGAATGACCCCTCATGCAGGAGGACGTCATTTTGTCCAGAACAACCCCTCATGGGTATGGCGACCCACACAGGTAACAGGTATGGGTAGCTGCGAGTATGGGTATGGGTACAATTCTCCTACCTGTGAGCTTTATTTTAAGCCCAGATCGTCCAAAATGGTTAAGTATTGAGTGAGTTATGATCAAAACAATCATTCTTCACTGTTTCAATCATAACTCACTCAATATTTGACTGTTTTAGATGATCCAGGGCTCAAAATGATGGGTAAACCCGCTGGATCATGGGTATGGGTAGCTGCAGGTACAGGTATGGGTACAGCACTGGAGTAGTTGTGCCTGGACAGTCACGTGATAGAGTTCCCATGGTTTGTTGTAGTCAGTAGCCTTCCGGATGTAGTAGATAGTCTTATCTCAGCCTTTCAGCAGCTTCTGCCCTCTTGTGATTCCAAGGGACCTCTGACCCACTCCAGTGCCAATACTCATGAGTTACCTGTGCCATTGGCTAGTCATGCTTCCTATGCTCTCTTTGTACACTTAAAAAGTGACCTGTGTAATTAGGCTCCTATGAACAAGATTTTAGAGAGAAAGTTGTACACTTTTTCAGGGGCTAGAAGTACATATACCATGTTTTTCTTTATTTTTGTTCTTTGAGCCAACATTACAGCTCTACTACATTTGTGTGTCTGCCTTGGGATCAAAATATCACAAGAATCATATATATTGGCTCAAAGAACAGAAATAAAGAAAATCATGGTATATGTTAGTGATGGTAAGGTTCAGTTCAGTTCGGTTCAGGCCAAAAAAATCTGAACCTTGAACTGAACCTGAGGTTTGGTTCACCTCATATGCTGAACCTTGAACTGAACTTTGGTTCAGGTTCAGATAGGTTCAGTTCAGGTTCAGGCCTGGCTGAACCTGAACTGAACCTGTGAAAATACAAGTATACTAGCTAATCAATTTTCTCAATCCAAATTTTTCCTTTATTTCCTACCACTCTACATTGTTGTTGTGCTAATGGTTTGACTCTTCAATTACATGTACTATGTCCATGTTCACTGTGAATGAATCAATAGAATCTTTTGTTAGATGTGTCTGAAGCACAGTAAGCATGAAATATCCTGGAAAACTGTTCAGAAGGTCATTGCAAATGTTTTGCAGCATTTTAACAGGAAGGAAAGACCTTGCAATCAGTATAACTGAATCAGACAACATGGCATCCTAGGCTGAATTTCAACTTTACATTTTAAAATATATTTAAGTTTGCAGATATTCCTGTTACAGAAGCACCAATTGCAACAGTATAAACTCTAACTAATCTAGATTCTGTTATTACAGCTGTTTGCAGGCATCTTGGCAGTTTTGGAAATTTTTGAACTGATTGAACACCATGGACTTAGACAAAATCACTGTACTCAATCTTGTATCTCATGAAATACTGAATGGATTGAGATGGTTGTAGAGGGAAAATTGTACTATTTTCTAATTGCTATCAGCTCCTGTAATTACATTTTAACAATATTTAGTGTATGATGAGTTGTGGATGAAGTAAGAGGTGACCCAGTGTTTTTTAACACCCCGAATGATATTGTTAAATTATGGCATCAAATGAGCTCCTATGAACAAGATTGTAGAGAGAAAGTTGTTCATTTTTTCAAGGGCTAGAAGTACATATACCGTGTTTTTCTTTATTTTTGTTCTTTGAGCCAATATTACAGCTGGACTACATTTGTCTGCTTTGAGATCAAAATATCACAAGAATCATATATGTTGGCTCAAAGAACAAAAATAAAGAAAAACACGGTATATGTACTTCTAGCCCTTGAAAAAATGAACAACTTTCTCTCTACAATCTTGTTCATAGGAGCTCATTTGATGCCATAATTTAACAATATCATTCGGGGTGTTAAAAAACACTGGGTCACCTCTTACTTCATCCACAACTCATCATACACTAAATATTGTTAAAATGTAATTACAGGAGCTGATAGCAATTAGAAAATAGTACAATTTTCCCTCTACAACCATCTCAATCCATTCAGTATTTCATGAGATACAAGATTGAGTACAGTGATTTTGTCTAAGTCCATGGTGTTCAATCAGTTCAAAATTTTCCAAAACTGCCAAGATGCCTGCAAACAGCTGTAATAGTGCTGAAATTTCAAGTCAGTAAATAGTTGGACCAAAACTAAGTCTCTACTCAGCAGAAATTAGACTAATATGTGAAAGATTAGGTTCAGGTTCGAACCAGGTTCACAAGATTCCCTCCTTGACTGAACCTTGAACCAAACCTAAGGTTCAGTTCAGGCATTACCCTGAACCTTGAACTGAACTTTGGTTTGGTTCATGTAGGTTCAGGTTCAAACCCAGGTTCAGAACTGAACTGTACTATCACTAGTATATGTAGTCTGAGCCACACCATCACAAAAATATTTGACACTCCGATCGGGTACATCCTGTGCTCAGAAAATGTCATGCATGGCAAGTGTGGGTGGCTGTTTTTTTTCTTCACCACAAATTGCATTCTATACACAAAAAACACTTGTAAAATAATTATGTATTATATATCTTGTATCAAGTTTGGTCTGGATTGAGCTAATTTATAACTAGAAATTCAAATGGTGGCCGAGTCACGTGTTCAGTCTCGACTTTCACCAGACCATGGAGGTGATTCAATCTGCCGTAGTTGCGCTCAAACATGCGGCCTCCTCGAGCTCGAGAGGGAATTGTGACAGAAACATTCAAGACACAATCAGCTACATCACATCCTTTCTGCCCCTTCTGGTAATTTCACCAATAACCTGTGTCGCTGAAGTCTTACCAAGTGAGATAGGATTCCACTTCACATTCTCCGCAGTTCCCTACGAAATTGTCCTTGATTCTTCGCAAGCCATTTGTACCTCTCTACGTTGCATTTCTAGAGCAAGCTTTGCAGCTTGCTGCTGCTGTGTTTATAGCTATTTTCAACGAGAAGATATTGTCAGGCACAACAGATTCGGGAAAGGTGGAACAAAGAATGTGTTGGGAGGTGGTTCAAACAGAAATATTGTCTGGTATTCTGGTGAGTATGTCAGTGGCCGTAGTGGATCAACTCATTGGAACACTAAAATCAGGACTTTGTCGAGACCAACGAAACTGGTAAAATACTTCTCACTTGTTTATAAACCCAGTTGTACTTACACGAATCTTATTGTTCAGCACAAAACAAAGAGGCTGTCGCAGCGATTTTGTATCAGACGCTGTGTGACATATATCTGCCACCTTTCATTTCTTCTTCAGCGTACCAGCCAAGTACTCTTCTAAGATGCGCGGTATGTCTCGCATTCTGTCTCATGGATTATAGCCATTCTGATTAGTGTTATTGGTGTCTTTACCGCATATATGCACATTATCTGTACAACAATCCTGAAACGACTACTTCGCCTTCATCAAGGTCTACACACTGTTGCATGAAACGGCTGCTTCAAATCGCTCTAATCAACAAATGCTTCGAGATCCGCAGGTACTGGGAGGGCAAGTATCAATACTGCCTCTTAATGGGACAATTTTTCTAACAATATCTTGATAAAAGGAAGAGATTTGGGCACGCTTTTTCACGAACTACTGGTGATGACACTCCCCCATTTCTAGCTCAGTTTGCTAAAAAAAGACGGGCCATTGATGTTAGATTTTCTCGCCCTCGAATCTCTTCTAACCCTCTTTGCTCGTCTTTTACCGTCCGCCAATAGCAACTCTGAGTCTGGGCGAGCAAAACGCTCGGATTTCATTCGCGAGGTTGTTAACTCGATATTGCTGGATGGAGTGGCGGGTGCTGAAGAAATTATTCCAACTTTGGAATCAGCTCCATCCCGTTCTTGGGAAGAAACCTCTATGAAAATAATTGATATTCTTGCCAGAAGCAGTATTTTGTTGTACGTCATTCTGTAATTGTATATTTGATCAATTGTGTGCTAACTTTGATCTGATGACAGCCCACAACCGTTCCAAATAGATTGTTTTCGTGTTGCAGACACTAATTATCCCCAACCTTTCCCAGAAGACCGGCTTTACGTTGATCGCAAGTCGTTTTTCGCCAATGTCGACCAGGTAACATTGAAGGTTCACGTTGTTCTGCGATTTATCGTGGTTGACATCCTTCATAACGACAATTTAGGGTAGTGTCTACGAGACTTTTCAAGCGCTATATTCTCAGGTTCAAGGCGTCAAAGTATCATCGAAACCTGACCCAAGTCGACCTGAAACTACGACTGTGACCATTTCCCTTTCTTCTGCCCCATTAGTCGGAGCCTCGCGGATAAAATCTCTTGCCAATAGTCAACTGATAACAATGATATTCAGTTTACGAACTGAAGATATTAACAGATTTCTGGAATCGATACAGAGTCGGGGCTTGGTGAGTCCCGAGTCCTCCTTGAAAATTGTCGGTCCGGTTGGACCAACGGCCCTTGTTTTGTTTCGGGCAGAGCTGTCAGATGACGCAAAGGCAAAGAAAGATGTCTCAAGCTGATTCCTGTACAATGTTAGAGTTTGACGTCACGTCTCAAAGTGGAGCCCCCCCACCGTCTGCTGAGGTTTGTCTTAAGATTGTATTCCAGTTCTCAGCTGAGAATTGAATTTTAGGATAAAGTCAAGACTGTTGAGCGGTGTGAGTTCGCCGATCATCTTACTTGGTTGAACAAGTTGACTGACTCTATATAGTTATTGACGATTTGGGCAGCGACAGCCACATATCTTCTGAACCTCCTGGACCCATTGATTCGTCTATATCTCTGCAGTCGCTTGCACCTATTTGCGCGCCCGTCCTTCCACTTGGTCAACTAGAGAACCTTGCTCCAACGTTACCTCAACGCTCTCAAACAAAACTTCGTCGTGATGCAGTTTTCGGAGCCAGCGATGAAGAGTTATCCGAAATATCTCATGGAAGCATTACAGGGAGCGATTCCCACCCTCAGTTCGACCTCGCTGACAGTGCTAATTTTTCCAACGCTACCTTCAATAAACTTGTGGCAGTGGAGCCAGGAACGCCTCTGGTTTCTGATGATGAAATATTGGCCGTCCCTATCACGAAGCCTGGGGCTCGAACTGTCTCGAATAGAAGAATGATCGTGGTGGACTCCGTTTCTGACGTAGACTCTGAAGAACTCAAGCCCCAGTCTCATAAGGTGGTTTCCACTAAGGCGGATCTTGGGCGTCCGTCTTCCTTTTCGGGTAGAGATCTTGGCTTGTCGCAGCCGGTTGCCTCTTTGTCCAAAGGGATCGATGGGGCGAAGGAACGCTTATCAGCGGTGGCGGATACAGCCTCTAGCGTCGGACCCACGAAAGAATCAAAACAACCTGCCTCCATAACCAATGTGACGAAACCGGGTAGCCTTGCAGTTCGGTCAACTTATCCCCTCGATTCTTCCATGAACGTCACTGTTATGGTATCTACCCCGACCATGAATAAGCCTGGCCCCCGGACTTGCCACCACATGGGCGAATACGTCATGTCAAATCTTGACGACCAGACTGTCATCCAACAAACTCAGTCACGCACAACCGATCTACATGGACTCTTGCGTGATGCTCCTCATGAACTGCCTGGGCCTGCGCTGAATGCTCAATGTTATCCGGGATACGTTGGAGCAAAAAGTCTTATTGACGACTCCAATATTAGGACGTCCTCTCCTCTGAACCCTCCTGTCGTAGACAAAAGGCGAAGATCGGGCAAGGTACCCACGAATATTTCAAGAAACGATCATATAGTGACTGCCGCCAAGAGAAAACGGGAGGCTACTGAGCCGGTCTTACATACTAGTTCTGACAACCGCCATCCTTCCAAGCAACCTTACGGGCAACATGTAGAGAACAAGAAGGCCATACCTGCAGCTAAAAGCCGGTCCGTCGCATCAGATTCACCGACTACAGACACGACGCTGGCGTCAAAACAACACAATAAGAAAAGACGACTTCCTCCGCCTATTCCATCGATTGTGAATGACCTTGACGGCAAGCAGCGAACATCCAGGTTTGATCTGGAAATGTCATCTTCCGGCCCACCCGCGGACTCTTGGAAGACAAATAAGCACGAATCAACGATTACGGCCGCAATTCCCTGCACTAATGGAGGTAAAAGCCGGGCATCAGGTATGAAAGGCAAAGATGGGAAAACTCAAACGACAGCACGTTCTGCAAAATCCGAGTCAAAGAAGATCATCCCAAGCACCGACTGGACAAGAGATACCAAAGCTCGCCTACCGAGTAGAGACACCAAGCGCTCCCGCCAATCGCTAAGCTCCAAGACATTGCCTCAAAACCCTCCTGAAATGTTGATAAGAGAGGTGATTCGTCCTATATACCTGCCCGAAGTATCGACCAATCCCCCCAGGAAACGATCAAATGTCTGAAATCAGGCAATGGTGACGGAAAAACTAGCGAAAGGGACGTTTCCGAAGCCGGTCATGTGAGCTTTCCTTATCTTTACCTCCGACAGCTTACAAAATATGTAATCCGCAGTCTTTGAGCACCATCAATCTGGTACAGTCCGGAATCATTGCAAAACCTCCGATACAGGAGGGCAAAGCATCACAAGGTCTTTCCCTTGACACTAAATTGATTTCGGAAGACTCTGCAAATCTGGTCCGAGACGGAGATCCTAGTGAGAAAATACAACCCGAGTCTCATGACGTCGACTCTGACTACCTGATGCATACGAATGTGCGTTGCCTCCACAAACGAACACCATGCTAATGAGATGTCGTGATTGATGACCCCACCAGACTGATTCGTCCGTTTATACTTCGGCGCCTGCGAAAGACGTTGCCATGACTGACTTGACACAAGATGACACTGCCAGAACCAAACCCCAGTCGAATGTCAGGGATACGGCCCCTGCGAAGGACCCAGGCGACCATGTCCCCACGTCCCAGCCTCCACTTGAATCCATGAGACCACTTCGATTTCCAAGGAAATCACAGTCGCCTGGGCAGCGTCCCGCGAGCCACCGACCACGCCATTCAGTTACGTTTGCGTCATATGAAGAGTCTCCTAGTCCGATTACTTTCCACAATGACATTCCCACCAGGAATGATCGGCTCCCTTCCAACCCCTCAAAATTAGATCCCAAGAAGGGCGAGTTTCGTGTGTTCTTATCAACTCTTCGCTGATTGTTCTTCAGTATCTTCGACTTTCTCTCATAAAAGTGCTTTCAGCAAAAAGTTTCTGGTCCGGGGTAACGACAACCTGGAAGGCGATAACGATAGCTATCCTCGGACACCAGGTCACAGGGACCCCTGTATTCAGGATATTGTGGATGTGAGTACTCAACACTTAGACTTTATCCTCCCCGCCAATTAACCTTTTGCCAGGTGTTGAACGAGATTCACAAGGCAAGATTTTGCTGTCTTCCCATAATGGAAATTCTCCAACATTTTCCAGGTTATCATACAAAATATCTCTGGAAAATTGGAAGGTATTAAAGGTAACATGCAATATGGACGAAGCCAGATTTTACATGAGGCAGCGGGTGACCTCCTTGAACTGTGTGTTCAGAGGTCTGTTCGAAGTCCTTATCCGTGTGATCGTCATTTGAAGGCGATATCAAATACAGTGCCAGCCATTTCAATGAACTTGTTGACCTTGAGAAAGAATACAGCGCCTGCGGTCGCAACATGGTGGACGGTATCGATGACCTGTCCAGGACAAACGAACACATCAGCCAACAACTCCAGCAAATTGTTCAAGAACACGACCGCCACACCTTGTCCAAGAAATTCTCAAATTCCCTATTTTCTTCTCTCGACACTGTATTTCATGACTTAACCACAGTAGGCTGAGGCTCGATGCTCTTGATGATGTGTAATCCCGATACGATTCACAATGTTGTGATCCAGAAGAGCGTGCGTTTTGGATGCGTTTGTAATAGGTGGATTATCAGAATGTTTCGATAGCACCTTAATATTAATATTGAAGGCAATTTGAAGCCCTGGTTCTGGATATGCGTTTCTCTAGCCTAGACCCACTTCTTGAGGCGGCTATTTAAGCTTTAAGACTTACATTGCTCACCGCTGAACGTTGAACAGTGGGCTTGATGTCGACAGTCTCACGGGACAGTTATCGTCTCCCGACCGATGTTAGACCCACACATTATGAGGTGACTGTCTGGACAGATCTGGAGAGACTCGTTTTCGATGGATTCGTAAAGATCTAGTATGTAGGATGCTCAAGGTCTACTTCGTATTTCGTCCACATTGCTGAAATAACGGTTTTAGCCTGAACATCAACAAGGAGACGTCAACAATAGTTTTCAACACAGCAAGCTTGGAACTCGGAATCGCGTCGCTTTATTCTGATGCGCTCAAGAGCGAACAAGTACAGAGTGTTGTTACATTTGACACAGCAGCCGAGCGTGCTGCCTTGAGTTTCCCTACTCCTCTTCCTGCTGGATCAAAGGCTCAACTCCAGATCGGATTTCGAGGCAAGCTCACAGGGAGTATGGTGGGCTACTATAAATCATCCTGGGAGCATCAAGGAAAGACCAAATATTACGCTCTGACGCAGTTTCAGGTATATCCAATAATCGCTTCATCTGACATGCACTTCTCTAATTCACCTCCATCAGCCCACTGCCGCAAGGCGTTCTTTTCCCTGTTGGGATGAACCGGCACTCAAGGCAACGTTTCTCATTACCCTTGTCTCCCGGGCTGACACTGTCAACCTGAGTAATATGGCGGTTGTTTCCGAGGAAATATACGAACCGCACATCGTAGCAACCACGGAAAACAGTACACTAGCTAAACTTCTCCGTCCGTTATCAGCAGGAGATGAGGCTGACAAGTGGAAGATAACCCGCTTCGAGAGCACCCCGCTCGTGAGTTGCTTTCCGGTGTCAACGATTTCACACTTTAGTTATGATGTCAATGCTACAGATGTCAAGCTACATTGTAGCATACGCCAACGGACATTTCGAGTATTTGGAGAGTTCATATACTAGTCCGCTGAGTGGCACGACTCGTCCTCTGCGAATCTACGGTGTGTTTCTAGTGCCCCTCAGCATATTTTCATGACGATTCTTCTCAGCAACCTCCGACATCATACATCAGGCGCGATTTGCTCTAGATATAAAGGCTAGAGTTTTACCAATCTATGAGAAAATATTCGATATCGAGTACAAGCTGCCCAAATTGGATACTCTGGTTGTAAGTTGCACAGTCTTTGTTAGATTTCCCCGAGGTTCTTAACCCGTCCAAAGGCGAACGATTTTGATGCTGGTCAGCTAGTAATTAGCCTTTTACATCAGCGTCGAAGTCTCAAAATTCTTAGGTGCAATGGAGAACTGGGTTTGTATATCATAATATGTCATGGCCGGGTTCCAACGACACGGTTCTCTAGGGCTTAATCACAGGCAGGACCAGTGCCTTCTTGCTTGACCCCAAGGGCGCCGATTTGGCAGCAAAGAAATACGTCGCCGGTGTCCAAAGCCATGAGGTAGCACACATGTGGTTCGGGAACCTTACGACAATGGAGTGGTGGGATTATCTATATCTGAATGAAGGTGGGTCCCCGCGATTCAATGGCTCATGATGTAGGTGCTAATCAAGCTCAGGTTTTGCAACGATGGTTCGCTGCTTCCATCCTTATTTTCACAGATAGATTAACCTTGCTTGTTAGATGGGTGAAGTCATAATCCTCGGTATGACTCTGTCAGATTGAGTGGTATGTCATTAATAACCAAATTCGTTTACGCAGACAGGTAGATCGAGATGACTCTGATACGCCCCCATGATAACCCTGTTTATAGGGTGTTTCCAGAATGGCGAGCAGATTCTACATTTATCACTCAGCACCTCAACAAGGCTCTTAACCTTGACGCCAAGTTATCATCCCATGCGATTCAGGTTGACTGTGCAGATGCCAATCGCATCAACCAGGTAACCTAATCTTGGCATACTTTTTCGTCTAACGAAGTCGATGTTTCCCTGCAGATATTCGACGAATTGTCATACTCAAAGGCCGCTTCTGGTATATCTAGAGTATTTTATGGAGTCCCCTACCGAAACTAACATTATGGTCTTGTTATCTAGTTCTGCGTATGCTATCCGATTATGTCGGAGAAGATCGTTTCCTTCACGGAGTGTCTCTCTATCTAAAGAAGCACCTTTTCAATAACAGTGTTACTGCGAATCTCTGGGAGGGCGTGACAATATCAACAGGTACATTTAGTTTCCTATAGTAGTGACGCCGTTTTCAGCCCCACGCCATCCTATTAGGCATCGACATAGTCAAAATCATGGAGAACTGGATATCAAAAGTAGGCGTTAGATCAGCCTCTTATTTCGTTGAAACTAAGTGCAGTGTTTGAAACATTAGGTCGGGTTCCCCATCCTCACTGTGACGGAAACCACGAAGGGCATCCAGGTACGGCAAGACCGGTTTTTAGAAACAGGAAAGGTCGAAGAGAAGGACAACGAAACGATTTGGTAGCCTTTTGTTTAGTATTTCTGTACTGTGCTGATGTTGGTCACAACACAGGGCAATACCGCTGAGCTTCGCTTCCACGGATAGAAACGGTGGGACCAGAGTGGACAAGTCTTTCGTTTTGGATGAACGCGAAGGGAGCTTCGCAATTGATACCACGAAGCCGTTCAAGTTGAATGCTGGAACCACCGGCGTTTGTAAGCACACACTCCGATGCCATGTTCGGGTTTGGGGTTGAACGATTTCGCAGATCGAGTGTTGTATTCTTCTGAACGACTTGCCAAGATTGCTGTGGAAGCGGCGAAGGAAGATTCGGTCTTTACCTTGAACGATCGCATTGGCTTGGTCCACGATTCGATGGCTCTTGCTGGAGCTGGCTTGGCCGAATTGAGCAGCGCTTTAAATCTTATCAACATATTGCGGAATGAGAAAGAATGTCAGCGGGCATTTTTGGCTTGTGTTATAGAAGCTGAACGGGATACATGTCTGACCTAGATCTGGTTTGGGATGGTATATGTCAGAGCCTTTCTAAATTGGTTTCTATCTGGTGGGAGCAGGTACATGCAGTAAAGCTTCTCAACTCGTTCCGTCGAGTAGGGTCCTGATACACTCTGTGGAACTGCTTGGATCTAATTACGAAGTGTAGGCACTGTACAAGCCCCTGGTTCAACGCATGGGATACGAATATTCTGATGCGGATTCAACGGACTCTTCACTTCTCCGTACTCGCTCTATTTCCCAAGCTGCTGCTGCGGAAGATGAAGAGTACACATGACATTTTTTGTTGTCTATTCATGTACTGATCCACAATTTTTATCAGCGTGGTTGAAGAACTCAGGAACCGCTTTGCGCATTTTATGAAGACCGGTGACGACTCGACAATACCTGGAGATTTACAGGATGTCATATATCTGACGGTATGCTTGACCCGAATAGATGGCTGGTTGGTTGGTGACTGAGGTAGCAATGTCCAGGCAGTCAAACATGGTGGGCGTAAGGAATACGAAGCAGTTAAAGCCATTCATGAGAAACCCAAGACGCCGACAAGCCGGACGGCAGCCATGTATGTCTGTTGGAAGAGAAACGGAAGTGTGTTTACGCTTATCTCTATCTGCAGAGGAGCGATGTGCGCAACCAAGGACGCGAAGCTGATCGAGGAGACGTTTGCGTACATTCTGACGAAAGTGCGCGACCAAGATGTTGTCCATTTCTTGGCTGGAATGCAAGGTAATTTCCAGGCGAGAAGGTTGCTGGCACGGTTCTTCAAGGAGAAATATGATGTAGTATGTTTTATTGATCACCAAGGTTGTGATCAGTTCCGTGTTCTGACGTGTGTGTTTCTAGATATACAAACGATTCGATGGTAACTTTAATCTCCAACACCTTGTAAAGGTAAGTGGATTCGCATTGCAGGGCGATGCAGAGTGGTTTTACAAGGAGAATCCAGTTCGCCTTCTGTGGTTTCTCGACAGAACAAGACTACGGTGACACCGTGGAATTTTTCAAGGTACAACAGTAAAGGGGTTCACCTTCACGCGAGCTAACTACTGACAGGACAAGGACCGTTCCAAGTACGATCTTGCACTTGCGCAGACATTGGAGGGCATCCGGGCGAGAACGGCATACATAGAGGTAAAGTTACCAGATGATGGGGGTTACCTTGCTGACAGGACAGGACAGCGATCCACGGGTGACCTGGTCGGGTGGCTTGAAGGGGAAGTGAAGCTTACATAAAGATTGGGATTTTTTTTCTTTTTTTCTTTTAATTTTTTTATTGTGCGCGACAATTCCAACGACTGTTTGAACGATGCCCGCCTTTGATCCTGTTCGCGATGCCGTATTAAATTCGCCAATTACCCCGTCGCAGCCACTCAGTCCTTATTCCCGCATTGACGTCGACATCTTGCCCACCGTTTCACCCCTCCTTCACAACCGGAGGGCAACCGACCTGGCCGTTCTCCTTAACTCGGACTCACAACAACCCCCGCTCCATTCTCCTCCCCCGCCATCTCGCTCGTCGACCTTGGCCCACCTCCTTTTGCACTCTGATCCAGACGACAACAAACTCGCCTTTTCTCCACCACTCCAAAATCAACATCGCGCAATCTCGTCCTCACATCCCAGTCGTCGCACTTCTCAGTCCTCTATCAGTCCCCGTGCTTTCCTGCTCGACCCAGCCCGTACCCGTTCACCTGCACCGATCTCTGATCAACCAGTCCCAAATTTGCGTGCTCCATCTCCCCATTCCTCTCCTCGTTCCTCCTCGTCTTCCTCGTCAGACTCTTCCGAGCACTTGCCCGTCACCCCCGGCACCACCGATCCCCTGTCCATGCCACCTCCGCCCTCACAAATGTCCACCATCCCATATAATCCTCGTCGGATAACACCAGCGGGTTCCGTTCTCATTCCTTTGTCACCATCTGAAATGGAAAAGTACCGCAATTATCGTGGAATCGGTACCCAAAAACTCTCGAAACGCAAAAGAAGCAACGACGAGCATGTCGATCCTGCACAACCCCCCCTCAAAAGGATGATTGGAGATGTAGGAGTCGTTGTGGAGCACTGTGAGTCTCTTTTCAACCGTTGGGCTATCAACTCATGTGACTGTCAAATGCCACTAGACAACGCGCGGCCGGACGTCGGTGTCGTGCAGCGCCTTGACTCTCCGATCATTGGGCTAAAGAACTTCAATAATTGGGTCAAATCTGTCCTCATCACCCGTTTTGCTCATCCCGTTCTCGCTGCCACTCCTACACATTCCAACAGAGGCCGGGGAAGCAGACCTGGAGCCGGCAAAGTCTTGGACATGGGCTGCGGAAAAGGTGGAGACATCACCAAGTGGGCCAGAGCGCGAGTGAAAGATTTTTTTGCAGTTGGTGTGTGTGCCAAACCGTGGTTTCTTACCTCTTTGCTGATCATCCCTATTTATTATCAACCGTGTCAGATATCGCGGCTGTTTCCGTAGAACATGCCCGCTCGCGCTGGGAAAGTTTTCGACCCCCTCCATTTGATGCATATTTTGCCGCCCTGGACTGCTATTCTGAATCCTTGTCCAAAGCATTCTCTCCCGCAAAGCTGGCGCAACCTTTTGACGTCGTATCAATGCAATTCTGCATGCACTACGCCTTTGAGAGTCTGCAAAAGGCACGGTGCATGCTCGAAAACGTGAGCCGATGGCTGAGACCTGGCGGTATCTTTATTGGGACTATTCCCAATGCCGAGCAACTGCTGTATGTCGACTTTTGTATCATCTGCCCTTCCCATTACGGTGATGACTCTGCTGATTTGTGAAGCGAGCGTCTGGACGGGCTACCTCCTGGATCCGATGAGCTCTCCTTTGGTAACTCCGTCTACAAGATCAGGTTTGAAGAACGCGTGAAAAAGCCAATTTTTGGTCACAAGTACTGGTTTTATCTGCAAGATGCCGTCGAAAACGTACCGGAGTATGTAGTGCGATGGGAAAATTTTGTCCAGTGCGTCACATTCCGTTCAGGGCACCGATGCATCATTATATTCGACCCTTCAACTGACCGAATGTTCTTTGATGTATCAGGATGGCAGAGGAATTCAAATTGTTTCCGGTGTACAAGGAGGAGTTCCATCAAGTTTTTCAAGAGCATCAAAATCACCCGGAATTCGGTCCGCTCATGGTCCGCATGAAAGTCAAAGACTCCAATGGTGAGAGTGCGATGGATGAGGACCAATGGGAAGCTGCGAGTACGTCGTTCTCGTGGGCTTGTATCCTCTGCTCACGCGCCAACGTCTTGCAGATATTTACATCGCGTTCGCGTTCGAAAAGCGGTAATGGTGCTTTTGCTATTCGCTTTTTTGACATTATTTATAGAGTTCGTGTTTTGTTGCTACGAGAGCCTTCGCTATCATCAGGTTATTAGTCCCTTGCGATTAACTCCACCATCATTGTACAAAACGTCAGTGAAGTAGATAAAGGAACAACGTAATGAGATGCTGAAATAAAGCACAAAGTCCGCAAGATAAACTGCCAGACCCTCACAACTCTCCTGCAGCGCGCTATGTACTGTATTCTTGGTCCATTCGTGAGGATGATACGAAACATAATCAGCGAGCAACAAATTCCTGGAACGCTAGCGGTACAAAACATGAAAAAAGCTATCACCTATATTTACTCTTGACCGAAACCGACAGTTTCTCTGCAGAGAACGCACAATCTGAGCCGTGCGGGCAAGATCAAGTCCAAGACAAACTCACTCTACTGCCAATGTCAACTTTTGTTCCAGACTGGCATAGTCCTTGTATGGAGGCAAATCTATGCGATTGAAACACGTGTGGCTTTTGGGGAGTTGCGATGGATCACCAGACTTTTCGATGGTGAAACGCCTCGGTCCGTCCGATCCTTGCAGATCTTTAAAGCCATTGACGGGAATTCGGGACGTGCCTGTGGCAAACTGCAACAGACGGGACTTGCGCTCCGGGGGCCAGCTACGAACGCATTTCCAGAACCATTGGATGACCTCGTCGTTCATCTCGTATCCCCGATAATCCGTGAACTTGGTCCAGTCATCACTTTGTCGAAGAAATCAGGTAAAGTCAGCTGGTGAACAGCAACCCAGTGGGACGTACACATCAATCTCGGACATGCCGCCGATTAACAACTCGAGCTCTCTTTCATCGAAAACAGTGATCAGATCCTGGGGTATGAGCTCGCTGAAGCCGGACATGAATGCCTCGAACTGATCCTTTACTCGTTTCGAGATACGGTAATCGACAACGTGCTCGACATATTCTTTCTTGTTCTCCTCTGTAACAGGAACATCGGCGCCTCCAGGCTTAAGCTCAATGGTCACCATCTCGCCGAAACGCTCCTCAGTCGTGGTGAAGGTTTCGTCAATGACGTCCGTTATATCATTGTCGCTGTGGGAAAGACATTAGATCGACAAAGAAGGGCGGGAATGAGGATACGTACAGCATCCACGACATTCCACGGTGTAACTCAGCATCCACACTCTCCAAGTCAGATAACGTAACCTTCTTCTTCAAGATCATCTTGTAGAAGCTAACGATGAAGTACGCATCTAAGAAGCGACGGTGGAAGATACCAAGCCCCAGGCAACGACCAATGAACTTGAAATAATTCAAATGCTCTGGATTGACCCCAGACGCGGGATTGATCTGAAGCGTGTAGTTGTCGTGTGCGGAATACTCGAAAAGGCAGTAGAATGGATTAAACATTTCATGTGAGAGTAGGAAAAAGAATTCTCTGAAAAGTCGTCGCTTAGCGATAAGATGTTAATGTGAGTGCTGGTTGGGAAGGTATCGAACCTCGATAGACCACCATAATCCAAACCATCCTCCCCATCGAATTTGATCATTAGCCGCTTCTTCAGATCATTCGGGGTCTGTCTCATGATCTCGGCATAACTGTCTTCGAAAATGTGGTTTCGCCTGATTTTGATTTGACAATTACCCGGCTGAGCGCGCATCGCGGGTTGGCTCCTGAAGTAGATAAGCTTCCTTCTGAAGTCACGCTTGTACTGTGGAACATTGGCATCGAGGGTAGATGGTAAGCGAGGGTCGTCCCAAGTCGTTGTCTTTGTGTTGTGATCTACAAAGTAGACACGCGCGGTGGATGTAAGACGCATCTCCCATCCTGACGGCAGGGGACCCAGCTGAGATATGGTCTGAGGTTGTAAACCAGTGCCTTGCCCGCCTGGACCCATAACGCGGATGACTGTCTGACGGCGTGGATCCACCCACGTAGTTGTCCGAGTGTTGTGGTCGACATAGTACGGCCGACCTTCTGGGGTATAGCGTTCTTCCCAACCAGGAGGCAGGTTACCAGAACCTGCCGTTGTGGCGTTATTTCCAGATACAATGGCAGCGGGTGCGTTCGCAGGTTGGTTGTTTGGGGATGCCGTAGAGGTTCTATAAGCGCTGTTTGTGTTGTTATTGGCTTCCAGAAGGTCATCAGCGAGGATGCGCCGTGCATGTTGATCACGAGCGGCATTCGTCTCTCCCTGCTGCGTGCTTGTGTTCACTGCTGCACTGGCAGACGGTCGGTTCCAGGTCGTACTGCGTGTGTTGTGATCAACATAATAAGTCCTCCCAAGTGGGTCGATGCGGCGTTCCCAGCCAGGCGGGAGAGGGCCAAACTGATCAGAATTGGGATCAAAGTTGTTGTGCTGGGCGTTCGTGGTTGTAGGGCCCATTGTGGTAAGAGTTGTCGGGACTACAGGCGCAGATGCGATCCCAGCGCTGGTGGAACTAACAGGACGAGATGCCGGGGAAGAATGCTGTGTCTGAGGTTGGTCGACGTCTGATGAAGAAACTTGTGGATTGGGATTGAGAAAAGTTACGGCAGCCTCGGTGGTAGTGGCGTGGGAACTTGATGCCCGGGATAAGCCGGCATCCCCACTTTGCACGGGTGAGGCAGTGCTGGCATTAAGGGAGGTTGTAGAGCTGTTCAAGCCAATATTCGCAAAGGCGGTGGCAACGCCCGAGACTTGTGAAGGGCCCGGGTTCGTGATAGGTTGGCTGATATTTGTTGATAGATAAACGATGAGCTTGCCGTGGACAACCAGATTATCGTTTGATTTTTTCAAGTCCAAGGTTAGCATTTCTGCGGCGGAATGTAAGTTGATATTTGCAACCAGCCGATGGGAACACAAACCGTGACCACCAAGTTCAAGGTCGAGAACGTCGCTGACCCGAATATTGACGACGCCGAGGAAACCTTGGTCTCTCCTCTTGAATTTGCGCTGGTCAAATATCTGAACAGCGACCACAGAAGATTCATCTGAGATCGTGCTATGTATTGTACATTAGCCGGGGACGGCATGTTTTGGGGGGAAGCATTAGCTCACATGTCAAAACTCTCATTCCAATAAGGATTTAACGTTTTCTTCATCACGCTGGTTGTATGGGTCTGCTCTGCGTCGACTGTGATGACGGCAAAGGGGTCTGGCAGCCGGAACACATCGCGCTTGGATAAACCATCCGCTGCCACCACTGCTCACAAGATGAGGCCTGAAGAAAGCAAGTTTTTCAAAGTGGTAAACACACCGGTGACCCTTATTTTTTTGTTCCTTCAGGGAGAAGCGTCAGATAGACTCTGAGGCAATAAGCGAACACGAAGGACTTGCCGGACACTGGGGTGTACAGACATAAGACTTGACGGTGACTGACAGACAAATGACGGGAAATAATGGAGCAAGAAAGCACTGGGATTCCAATAGGTCGAAGCAGTAATGAATACCGACGCTGCAAGAACTGTTTGGTCAAGGCCGATAATGAGGGGGACCACTGAAGTTGCACCACTGGCCCGGGCATGTGACGACCAAATTTCTCAGCCTTTACCCAAACGGTACATATATATTGTACAAGCGTACAAGCAAGATATAGTATATTTTCCGAATCATGTTTATGCAACGAAGACAATATGTGCTGCCATCATACATACGAATTTATTATCTTCGTTTTCTTGTCAAGAATCCAGTGACCACCGACAGACTTGGCAGGGCCCGCAACTTCCGCACGTTGGGACTCGGTTCGCCCTCTGGCACTTCTTCTATGGGTTCCATGGCATGAAAGGGGATCATGCTCCGGGTACCTCGCGCAACACGAGCGTTGGCGAATGGATCGCAGAAGCCATCGCCTTCCTCTTCGATGACCCAGCGACCGGGACTGGGTGAGGCATAATGCCATTCCTGGGTGCGTGTTCTGGTGTTCCGCTCACGAGCACTGGCTGGATGGCGTCGGTGCGAAGGTGCAAGTGGATCGCCAATAGGCTAGAACCCGGAATGTGGTGAGCACTCGCAACAGCCACATTTACCAAAACGACTCACGGTCGTTGTACCAATCATGACATCGGACATGTAGAGAGAGGATTCATGTATGTTCTCGATTCTGTGCGAAGAGGCCTACCAGACCACCAATGTCAGGTCTGGAATTGAGCTGTGAAGGTGAGAGCTCGTACCGCTGCGTTTGTGGGCTGCTTCTCGAAAAGGACCATAAATCGAGACATAGACGTGGATGGGTGTCACGGACAATGTTTCAGAAACCTGGGCATTTTATAATCTGGGTCTGCAACTTGCAGGTTTTAGATTACCCGCACCCGCACCCGTACCCGCACCCGCACCAGCACCCGCGCCACCCGCTCGTCACCCGTTCCGCGCTGATCGAGATCATCCGCGCCCGCCCAGGAATGCAGCCCCGACCCCGCGTCAGTGACTCAGTCCAACACTCGTGGACGTTGAATATTGATACGGATTGCTACTGTGTTGGAGGGACTTGGAGCAGTCCAAGGACTCCACAACCCAAAATAAATAATAATAATAATAATAATAATAATAATTTGTCTTTTCTCCAGCTCATTCAATATGCCACCAATGGAAGCGCCATTAAATACTGTGATTATCGTGTACTCGTTATTGTTGTCTCAACCCAGTCGCTGAGCGGTTCGCTGGCAGGCAAATCAGCATGCTGCAAACGCCGATGACCACCTTGCGCAAGGCCTCCTCATTCCCGCTGCGGAAGAACACTACAAGGCAGCTGAAGCCTACGCCGTCGCAGTGGAACGTTGCAATGATGAAAATGTAATTTCCACTTGGGTTGATGGTATTTTCCTCCTAATCATCGACATCTCTAGACCAAGCGGACACTCAGGATGTTGTACAATGATCACCTCAAGGCGGGCAAGGAGCTCCAGCGGAAAATTGACAAACTTCGCGAAGAAAAAAAGGACCCTTCATTACCCCAGAAATCTTCTCCGTCACTACCTGTTTCGAACGCCAACCCAGCCAGTTACAGTACTAGTCCTCAACCTGTCCCATCTCCCCCACCCTCTGGACGCCGCATGACCGATTCGCAGAATACAGGGGAAGAGTCTTTTCTTGTCCTGGGACAGCGCGTGTGTATAATATATGTTCATGTCTTCGTTTCTCCTCACTTGAATTTTTTGTTCCTCTAGTCGGATCCGGGAGACGCATTCAACCAGTTTTGGAAGATTTTGGAAGGAATGCTGGATAACCTCTCTCAACCCGTCGCTTTTGCAACTGCCCCGCTTGCCGCCGATGACCTGCAGCCCGCTCTACTCCCTGTTCTACGACGGAACGGCAGTCTGAGCAGCGATACTGATATCGAAGAGCCCATAGTAAGGCGGATAACACGAAGAATGGGCATCGGGAAGGACACGGGGAAGCCCAAGGCATCACCATCCGGTCCGTCCACCTCCAAACCGACAGCATTTGACCTCGATGACGAGGAATTCAACGAGGATATTTTTGACGAAGGTACGTCTTATGTATGTCCTGCTGTCGTGTTCGTTGGTGAATGTCCAACAGCACACACCCTTGCAGGCGACGAATTGTCAGAGTCGTTTTGTCTCATTCCGGCAGGACCTGAAACCTCCATGTCTGCTCTCAGAAAGGAGAACGTATCTCTTAAGGCTGAAGTAGACGCTATGCAGAAGCGGCTGACGGATGCACAACGAGTTCTTCAGTTACGCAAGGACCAGGACCAGCAATTGCGAGATAGCATATTCATGGCTCGCCGTGAAGTACACCTTAATCTATCAATAAACACTCGCAGTCTCATGAATCAATGATTCAAAAGGCACAACGAGCGATGGGAGCCTCGGGATTGCTCCAGCCTCGTCCTGGCAATGCAGCCATCGATTTTGGCGCTCTGAATATCAATGTGTCTCCTATCCCTCCACCTATCGTTGGACGTGACCGGGAAGCGCAACTCCTCCGCCGCATCCGGGAACTCGAGGAGGAAACCCGTTTAATCCGAGTAGAGAACGAAAAACAGGTTTGTTCTGGTCGTGACCATGAGATTATCGTGGGCTTACTTCAACCTCTACCAGAAAGCAATGATTACGAAGTTCCGTGAGCGGTGGGATAAGCTAAAAGAATCTGCGAAACGCAAGAAGGATGCCAAGGCTGCCAACTCGTCAAGCTCGGGGGTGCGTGAACCTATTAGTGAGGAGCCGGAGAAGGAGCAGGAGCAGGAGCAGGACGAGTCAGTACCGTAGTAAACAAGCTCTAGCAGGTGACTTTGGGAGGCATGGGGATTTTCTATGGCGTTTTACTTTCTTTCATGTCTGCTTCTTTGTTGTATCGCACCGCGGCCACAGTATCCCGCATACACACTGCTCGAGGGTAATTGGTTGATTGGCAGGCTCGACTACATGACTATTCAGCACAAAATACTACCATCAAACAAATAGGCCGAAGTCGACGATCTTCAAGGAGGTCACCAAGACATCAAAGTCTGTCTTTGCCGCCTTCCAGCCTTCTTCTCCTACCGCTCCGCCGTCTTCAGACTTGACGGGGACGTTGAATGTCACCACGAGGTCGATGTTCTTGCTCTCCACGCGATAAATTGCCATGACGATTCGCACTTCGTCTGGGTTCGTGCGATTAAATTTCGGAACGTGCTGTGTCCCGGCGAGAACAATGGCGGAAGGGGTGTTATCCCCTCTATCATTCGGCACTATCGCGATTTCATGAACGACGGCGGACTGAGCCGAGTTGTCGTGTGCCAAAGACATGAAGTGAAATCTGCGAGAAGTACTGTTCAATGTAGAAATCAAATGGGATCCAGCAGATCACGCAACCTGATGGCGTCCGCGTACGTTGTGGGTTCTACCCTTTGGAGGACCTCGACGACGATGCTGACATTGGATTCGGGATATAAAAAGACCTCTTGGGTGTCGGGAATTTGACGAATCTCACTGGAAAGAGCTGAAAATTCGGTTAAATCGGCGGGGATGGTTTCGCAAGACGTACGAAGCGTCGACGAGACGACAAGGCATGATTGCTGTGATAGTATTGCCAAAAAGTCCCTTTGTAGCAGAGGACGCCATGGATGCAAGATACAGACTGCACTTCACCCTTCAGGCATGTTTTGCACCACTGAGTCACCGAGTCAAACGGTAGACTCACTGGTCACGGCACCGGAAGCAAAAACGTGACCGTGACCGTAACGAAGGGCCTCAACGCGCGCCATGATGGCGGAGGCTCGCCGTCGCTCAACAATGCAGCCTGCCCCGGACCCCCATGGAAATCTACGCACCGGAATTCCTGTGCCATCCACTCTCAAGAAACCTGCTTCCAATGTGCCCCGCCTATCCATGGCTGGACCCGCTCTTCGCCCTGCCCCATCTCATCCAGGTCCTGGAACAAACCCGAGGCAATCCATGATGCGTTCTCAGAACGTGAATCCGCTTCTTCAAAGTACCAGCAAGCCAAATTTTGGTCGAACACCGGTGAACAAGTGAGTATGGGCAGTTCTAGGATGCTTCACCACGGTCGTCTTTATCCTCCTTTCTAGTAGTGTACGTCGTGGATCGATGTGGGCGGGCGGAGCCGCTGCAGCCCCTCCGCCAAGCAGCCAGTCAATAAAGGATCCTCGTCCTCTGCGAGACCGGCCATTTCAGAACAAAATGCGACAAGACATCCTGAACTGGCTTCAAAGTACAGGGTACGATATCTCCATGCAAACACTCCTGAACATCACGGGAAACAGTTTTAAATCTATCGTGTACCATCTGGTGGTCGATCTGGATCCCAATTATTATTTTGATCCCAACGCCAGAATTGAAGAGGAATTCGTAGCCATTCTGAAGGCATTCCACTATCCCTTCGCCGGCCAGATTGACCCGAAATGGTTAGCAGCTCCTGCCAGCATGCATTCGTGGCCGTTTCTTTTGGGTGTGTTGCATTGGTTGGCGCAGATGTGTCGGGTGAGTTGCGCCTTCCATCCTCGTTCTTCAACCAATGACACGTCGCGCAGGCGAAATCACAATATTCACATAGTGGCCATTTGACCCTGCAAGTTCCTCAGGATGTCCCAGAGGAATTCGATGATCCAAACCACCACCATGCTCTTTCGTTCCACTATTACGAACAATCATATAGTCTTTGGCTTGATGGTGAAGACGTCTTTACAGAGCCGAGCCAAATATTGGAGGAATGCTACGGTACGCCACCCATTCATGAAGAGATCAAATTTCTTACAATAGCGGGCAGCGAAGAAGAATGAAAAGGTCCGAATGGCATTGGAGAATCTTCAGGAGCTATTGAACCAGGCAAAGGCTGAATCTGAGAAGCTTGCTTTATCTGCTGTAGGGGATCATTTTGAGATGGAGCTTTTATCCGCTTCTCAGGTTATCTCGCATAGGCTCCCATTGAAGAGCTGCAGAAGAAGAATGGGCTCCTCAAGACGGATAACGAGAAGTTTCAAAGGATTCTTCAACAATATGAGGGCCGGAAGAAGAAGTTGATCGATACCATTGCACACGAAAAGACAGAACTTGCTGCACGAGGTTCTGTTCATGCTTCCACAACATTTTATTGTGCACTGACCGATACCGGACAGCGTTACACCTAGAGCAACTCCAAGCCGAACAAGATAAGCTGGGAGACATTGTCAAGAATCAGAACCTATCTCCCGAAGAAGTCATTCAAATGAACACAGAACACGAGACGCTTTCACGAACTTTGGAAGACCTGAAACAAAAGATATCCGAGACCCACAGGACTGTTATGTCGCTCGAGGTTAACGTTACAAATCGCGCTGCCGCTGCCGAGGAAGCCTTGGATGTATACACTAATCTACTCTCCTCTGTTGGTCTTTTCCCTCCTCTCCCACCACCATTGCACGATGTCGATCTTACTTTGGAGTTGAACACGGCCGCATCGAATCCTGCACATTTAGTTTTCGGAGCCGACATCAGAAAGGTCATCAAACCCACCCTCAGTAGTGTTGCAGAATCTAAGAGATCAGAACGCGCCGCAATAGAGAGCGAGCGGATCAAGATCGACAACGAACTTGACCAGCTAATGGCTGAATGCGAAAATATGGACGAAGAAATCGGACAAATCGAGAAAAAAGTTGCTAACTTAAACGAACAGGCTGACGATCTGAGAGATGTACGTCTGGATCTCTATGTTTCGACGC
Source organism: Hygrocybe punicea (assembly GCA_963556145.1). NCBI lineage: Eukaryota > Fungi > Basidiomycota > Agaricomycetes > Agaricales > Hygrophoraceae > Hygrocybe > Hygrocybe punicea. Next base: position 4,559,041 of record OY744462.1, on the reverse strand, counting down.
TTGGACTCTGATTTTTTCTTTCATCATAAGGCAGCGCAACAGGAAGCACAGCTCAGCAATTCAGAAGCGACACGGCTGGAGCGGGAACTAGCTCACGCAAGGAACGCCGCTCTAGCCAATGGTATGGGTGTTAAAGCTCGATTTCAGACTCTACAGTTCGAGTTGCGTTTCCTCCCATCTTCGCCACTTCATTTGGCGTTCTGACGGGCTTTCTTAAGTTACCGGGAGCAGGAAGAAAAGGTTAGCCGGCTAAGAGAAGAGACGGTACGGGCGATTGTGAAGAATAGCAATGACATCGCCATCTTTAAGGAGGAAGTATCACGGCACCTGAGGGAGCTGCGCGAATTCACCGAAGAGGATTGAATCAGTGTTGGTCCTATTTATTCTTCCGCGTTCTGTGGACGACTTTGGATTTTTTACTATGTTATGCTCTTACTATATATATATACATTTAAACCCAGTACATGAGGGAAGAAGAAAAGTCTCAAGTCTGACAGTATTCCAAGAGAACTTGCCCTGACTTGCCCATCCAAGGCCACCGCCGACCAGGCTGGATAACTGTGTTGGCTTCCAGACGAATACCTCTCCGCGCAAGCTCGACAAGGATCCTCGCAATATTACGCGCGTCCTGAGCAGATCGTAAAATGTCATTCAACATTTCAAAACAAAAACGGTGGACAGACGTCAATTCCGCTGTGATGTCGGCCCTCGAAAGATGTCAAACCAAGGGCGCGAAGTTGCCCTGGCAAGTTCAACTTGCGTAGATTTGGGACACTGGATGGCTAAAATAAGAAGAGTCAGAATTATTAAATGAATTCCAGGATGAGCTCTCACTCTATCCTGCCGGCTCGTCAAGATAGCGACCTTCAAGCGAACATCCAGAACATCGCCTTTGATCCAATCTGGCATGGGAATCTAGAATTCTTTCAAGGGCATGATGCTGGTTTGATATTTATTCACGGACTTTTGATAAGAAACACTGCTTCACAACGAAGTCCCGAATGTCGAAGGGTCCATCACTGCACCAACAAAATGGAACCAATCGCCGACTAGTTTGAGGATCAATCAATCCATTTTTTGCCAAAAATGTAGAGAACGACTTCAACACTTCCGGAAATGATGGCGCATTATCCACTTGTGTCTATTGCAAGCACACTGTGAGTTTTATTCAATATCCTCGTTGTGAACGGAGTCGGGATTGATAGGAATTTGACTGACTTGCGTTATTCCTGTCAAATCAGAGCAGAACCGCGACAGTTGCGGTCTCCAGGTGGGTTTTACGAAACTACGAAACTCATCGACAACTTCCAGCCGGCTTGCTTTCCCATTTGCAGATCTGTCTTTCCAACGCATAACACAGACAGGCCATTCCTGGACTGCGATGAGACATCCCAGGGACGATTGTCAAGATCGAGTGGCCCTCACGATAATCTCATTTGGCCAGTCAAAATCAGATCCCGCCAAACATGTAGCTTCAACATCCAAGACGAGCAGGGCGTCATAAGGCTGCTTTACCCGTGGAGGAACCGTCTTCCCGGAAAGAGTTTTCGCAAGACGCGCCGAATTAGCGGTCACATCTGCAGTCCGGCGGAATCTACGCATGGGAGTGGTAGATATCTGCTTGTGTGCATCGTGCTCTGCGTTGTGACGAGGTTTAAGCCATCGATACAAGTACCACAGAATAAGCACGGCAAGAAGGACGTCAAGTAGTGCTTGTGTTAAATGATGTTCAAAGACTGTAGGCAGGATCAGGGCGAGACGGCGGAAGGTGTCCATGATAACTATAACCAATTATGTAAGCCCCAATATTCTCTCAAAACATGCCAGTGCACAGACAAGGTGGGGACGATCTTGAGGACGACTTCATCCCAGACGACCTGGTTGCATGGGACGAAGACGAAGACGATTACGGGGACGACCAGTTTGATGTTACAGCAAGCCATCCACAACTTGGTGAAGACAGCGGCGCAGCTAATGACAACGACCAGGACCGTGACATCGGCACTACCGAAAAGAAACGAAAACGGAGAGAAAAGCAGAAACAGAAGAAAGCAAAGGTTTTTATTTCCGTAACATTCCGACATACCCTTTCACCCCTGTTTCGACTATAGAGAAGAAAACTTGTCGAGGAGGAGAACAAGGATGAACCGATGTCAATCGCTGCACGGCCATCGTTCATGCTGACGGATTATTTGTCGTCGATGCAGGCTAAAACGTTTCCAACTATGTCGGCCATAGAACGAGCAGATGTGCAAATCCCTGGTGGGTAAACACGATCGCACAGCCAAGGGTTCTCCTCAAATTAACGCCCAGATAGATACAGCAATAGCAGATACTACACTGTGGACAGGTCCGAGAACCTTGGATTACTTGATAGATTTTATAGCCAAAGGTTGGATATATTCATCCCGTCAACTCTTGTTTGTTTGCGAACATGTTTCACAGTTCTTCCGACTCTTCATATCCGCTTGTCACAAAAGTCCAAGTCCAATGGAGCACCCACGCTCCTCTTTGTGACTGGGGCGGCACTGCGTGTTGTGGATGTGACAAGGATTTTTAAGGACAAGAAATTGCGAGGAGAGAAAGGTGGCGAGGTCGCCAAACTATTTGCAAAGCACTTCAAACTGGAAGAGCACGTCGCGTATTTGAGAAAGACAAAAATAGGTGTGGCGGTAGGGACGCCAGGTAGAATGGGGAACTTGCTGTGTTCTACTGGTGGGTTCCAAGACCAACTGGAATTCTGATCCAAGCCGACCTATGACCATCAGATGCATTCACGTTGTCTGCTCTCAGCCATATTATGCTCGACGTGAGTTTCCGAGACGAGAAAAAGCGTTCTTTGCTGGACATCCCGGAGAACAGAGACGAGGTCTTCATGACGGTTCTTAGATCTCCAAGGATAATGGAGGCCATCAAGGCAGGGAAAGTCCAGCTAGTTTTGTTTTAGACGGCATTGCTTAGCCTTATCATGGTTAACGTTAAAGCTTTGCGAGCAAGCAACGATAAAATGAGGACGTGAACTTGACTAAAAGCCTTTGGGGTTGACTCTCAAGGTCAACTAAGATAGAGACGGTCAAAAACTGACCAGCACACAGCAACGGGCATACATACACGGGTCCATTTAGGCACTTTATGAATCCCCTTCCGATACCCTCTAGCATGGGGAGTGAAAATAGTGTATTTGTCCCTGGGGTGCATCTCGTATTCCTTCGGAAGTTCAAGCGCTTTGGTCTGCGCCAGTTTTTAATAAAAGCGTACGGTTCACTGGCCACCAGACGACTCACCAGTGCGCTGCATTGAACACCACTGGTTCTCACCGCCTCTATGACAGCATCCACCTTCTTCAGTCGTGCTCTGGCATTTGCTTTCCGGGTTGGCGATAATTTCCAAGGGATTTTCCTAAGAAAGACCAGAACACTCGATGACCCCGTGCGCAGAAATTATCAAAGTCGTTCACCAAAGCAGCCCACCAAGATTGACCTGGGATGGCCGAAATACGCCAAACATTGAATATTGAATATTGAATGTTGATCGTGTGAACTTGCCCCTTTTGAAGGCTTTTACCCAACCCGCGACCGTGACTCATGCAGGTTGATTCTGCTGCGACACTGCTAGAGGCCAATGGACAAATTAATGGAAGTGCTGATACTGATGGAGCCAAGGAAGCCGTACTGAGGTTTACCAGCGGGCTCATTCTCCCGCCACCTGAAATAAAATGTACGTTCGTGTACCGAATGCCTTTTACTTTCAGGCTAACAAAAAACTCCTTCAGCTGTCATCGATCGCACGGCTCTCTTCGTTGCACGTTCCGCTAACCCCCCTCAGTTTGAGGATAAAATTCGTGAAGGTCAACGCTCCGATCCCAAGTTCTCGTTCCTTAATCCAGCGGACCCGTATCATGCCTACTACCGGCATCGAATGGACAGAATATTAGTGGGAGAACTCGGAGATGAATCTGCTACAGACAAGGGAGAAAAATGCGGCGAGGAAGAGAATGCGGAACCTGGGGCAGCCGTGGACGTCGGCCAAGAACCACCTCCACCAGAATTCGTCATGGATTTGCCTAACCTTAGTTCGATTGATCTGTGCGTGGTTAAACTGCGCTTGTCGCCTGACATGGCTGACTCTGATAACAGTGACACCATGAAGCTGACCGCTCTATTCACTGCCCGGCGAGGCCGCAATTTTCTTGCGTCTCTCTCGGCTCGAGAAGGGCGGAACTATCAATTTGACTTTCTTAGACCAACTCATTCACTCTTCGGATTTTTCAACCGGTTGGTGGAACAGTACACCAAGGTCTTACATCCCAGCAAAGAGATGCTTGAACAGCTCAAGGAACGGTCGCAGGATGGTGGGCGTTGGAAAACCCTTGAATTGGCGCGAAATTACGCACAGTGGGAGCGCGTCAAACACGAGAAGGACAAGAAACGTCAAGACGACCAGGAAGCTGAGCGGAGTGAGTTTTGCGGTAAACACTGCTGATTTACCTCAATTTCTGAATATTTTTGCTTTTATCTTTGATTTTTCAGTTGCGTTTGCTGAAATCGAATGGCACGATTACGCCATAGTTCAGACCATCGAATTTACTGCAGCTGATGCCAATTCTGAGCTTCCTCCACCGATGAGCGTTCAAGAAGTAGAAAATATGACCCTAGCTCAAAAGAGGATGGCAGCCATGATCATGGAGAATACTGTCGAAGATGTCGAAGCACATCGTGCTCGACAGGCGGCGGCTGAAGCTGAGGCGGCAGCAGCTGTCGGTGGCGTAGGAATTGGGAGAGATGATGATGGAATGATGGATCAAAGCGACGAGGAAGACGAAGAATCACAACTACGGAGAAAAATCGAAGAAGAGGAGAGAGCCAGGGAAATTGAGCGGGCGATGGTTTTACAAGCGAGCTCAGTTAATACTGCCGGACCCATGAAGATTCGGACAGACTACATCCCTAAACGTGATTTACTTTTTCACTCAGCGTTCCGTGGGCTAATCTTCGCGCTTGTATCTCGTTTTCAGTTGGTGCAAAGAATTCCAAAGCTGCCATGACGACCTGTACGATCTGTGGTCAACAAATTCCTGTTGACGAATTGCAAGAACATATGAGGATCGAGTTGCTTGACCCTCGGTGGAAGTCACAGCGCGACGCCTTGGAAGCTCGGAAGGCCCAAGCGTCTGAGTTGCAACGTGGCGCTAATGTTGTCTCCTCATTGAAGAATCTTGCGCGTACACGTGTAGATATTTTCGGCGCTGAAGCTGACGAGGAAAGACGAAAGAGAGAAGAGGAGGAGGAAAGAGAAAGGCGAAAAGAGCGGGAGAAGCTCGTTTGGGATGGCCATACTGCTTCCAAAGCCAACACGATCGACACTTTCTCCACCAAGGTCAATTTCGACGAGCAGATTGCCGCTATTCGTCGTGCGAAGGGTCTGGGACCGTAAGTTTAATTGTACAGTTCATACATTACCGATGACTTATTGTTTGAGTAGACAAGAACCTGGTGCTATCGGTCCCGGAATAGGCCCGGCCGCTGCCCCTGCTCCGATGGCCACCTTACCCCCTGCCCCGGCGTCACTTCCAGCACATCCTAATCAAGCATCTGCGACTCCTGCTCCTGCGAATCCTGCCTATTCAGCGGCAACTATCTCCTCAGGACCGCAGCCCTCAATGTATCCCAACCAGCCGGTGCCTGTTCTGTTACCCCCACTACATTATCAAGGTTTGGACGCTGTCCAACCATTTGGATACCAACCGCCTCCTGTTAGCGTCACCCCTGCGCTAAGCATGCATCCTTCAAGAATAGCCGCCCTCGCAGCTGCTGGGTCTATGATATCGCCGCAAGCGGGTATGGTCCGGACTGCAGATGAGATGCAAGGGACTGGGCTGGACGAACTGCCGCCTGCTAAAAGGCAGAAGATTGCGAAACTTCCGGGCGGTCAACTTTACCCCGAAGCTGATTGGATAAATATGCACCCCGTAAGTTAGCTGAATGCCCTTAGCTTCCAGTGCACTGACCGGACAATGTGAAGAACCCTATCTCGCTTCTAGTACAACTGCCCAACGATCCATCCAAGCCTGAGTGGAAATTAGATGGCACGATTGTGACTATTCCAGACCTGCCCTTGAACCTGCTGGTTTCCACGCTCCGAGATCGCATTCTTCAACATACAGGGAGAGTCCCGGTCTCCAAAATCAGGCTGTCATATGCCGGCAAGATGCTGACGAATTCCAATTCGATTGCGAGTTACAATTTGGAGGACGAGGATCTTCTTGTGTTTAGCGTCAACAAAAAGAAGTAATCGGTGAACATGTAAAATATTGTTCTCCCCTTTCGCCTATATCGATTTATTCCCTACATTAATGTAGAACGACGATGACCTCTAAGTGCATTTACAGTGTGGTGAAGCATCCTGTGCAACCAGTATCCTTAAAACCCTAGAACCCTAACGGAAAGCAACTTCCCACCAAAATATCTATGTGTCGAAATAACCCTGTGAGATTGTTGAGATGTTAGGCTGTTCGAGCCAAGAACCTATGGCATTTTGGCGCCAACGAACAAGTGGTGGCGACGATGGCAATACACAGGTTTGAGAACTTCCACCTCTGGAGGTGGCACTCGCCTCCTCGTCGGTAACAGATGTCATTCGAGATAATGAAGACACCAACCCTGCTCGATCTCCTTTTCCAAATCGCAATGGCACCGTGTCCTGCAACCATTCATCGTCCTCCTCAGAGGGCAGCCGAGGCGCGGACGAGGCGCGCCGGAATATGCTTTGAGGTGAATGAAGGTAGGGCGATTGTATGAGCGATGGCGGGATAGGGAAGAGAACGGATAGACTGGGTAGCCCTCGACAATTTCCCCTCCCTAAATGCGACCGGCGCCTGGACGACGGCGAATGGGTAACAATTATATTGCGCGTGAGGGCTGTTTTTGCGGGCATGAGCAGGGCAACAGTGGGCTGGGGATTTTTTGAGATTTATTATATAATAAGTATAAAAAAATAACGACTGCGCATTGTTAATATGCGTTCGGCTCGGATGTTTTGTTTCGGAGGCTCGGGGCAGTAACTGAGTAAGTCGGCTGCTGACCAAATAACCTCATAATAAGTACCGACTACAAATTCGTCACGCAACCCTCCGGCAGATCAACGCAAACACCAGCACAAGTAGAACACATATGGCAGTGTCGAGAAGCAGAGGCGGCCGGTGTGAGTACGTACTTCTGCGCGTGGACGCAAGAAAAGTTTCCCTTGTTGCAGGCTCGTCGTTTGAAGAGACTGTAGGAGTGTGGGGCGTAGCAGAGGAGTGGCTGCGGGAGGTTTGAATGAGGGAACTGAAGGTTGGCACGATGTCTGATGTACTATCCGATGACACCGATAATGTCGAACGATGCGTTAGACGGTTGGGAGGCGGTACGTCGCCGTCGCACGGAGAATTGGGCTGCGACGGTGACTTGGGAAGTATTGTGTTCTCGGCAGCTGCATCAGGAGTTTTGACATTTGCACACGAGTCCTTGGTAGGATCTGGCAAAATTGTTAGATTTGACTCTTGACAATGTGGGCAGACCCATTCCCTCGACCTACGTTCGAATGTCAGCGAGAAGGAAGGAACAGAACCAGCTTTTACTGACAAGGCCGCCAATCTCTTTCGTTCGGATACAGGGTATTCTATAGATCCAACACCGACTGCAGATTGACCTTTCAGAGGGAAAAAGCCTTGAAGGCCGAGGATAGCTTATCAAAAGAAATGAGTCTGTGCTGATGCAGCGGATGATCTTGAAATACCTGTGCGGACACCCCAGGCAGGCTGCCACATCTCTTCGTGATCTGGTGGTGCTATCCTTAAGCACAAAGTAATATACGAATAAAATTACCCACAGTTAGTGAAACTGATGCAAATCTACGTTTCCGGTAATCAGCAATACTCGATAACAATCAAGATCGAGGTCACCTTGGTGTTCAGCTCAAATCGGCCATTCGGTGTGAGCATCATTATAGATGGTGGGCGAAATGGATATTCAGCTGGCAGGAGTATACGAAAGTGATACAGCCCCCTCTCAAACTCTGTTCCAGACGGACCACGCAGCGTGCAGTGCCATTCCTACATCATCGTAAATACAAAACATCAAGTTAAAGGAGAGTGCCATCACGAATATATCATCCTGATAAACAACCGAACAAGTTGGAACAACCTTCTTTAATAGGTGGATATCTTGTGGTTTTGATTATCAACCCACCTCCAACGGAGCAGCAAAGTAGTCTGTACATGGATCGTTCGCAAGTTCTCTGGCTTCTTGCATAATCCTCTTCACCGCTGAATGTGCACCAATTGTTAGTGCAATAGAGATAGTATGTGAGCCGGTGTAAGGCCAACCTGAATTGTTCTTGTTCATCGAAGACATCGAAGACATCTTGCAACTTGTACTAGCAAAACCACGATTAATATGGTTCGGAAGGAGAGGTATTGAGATAACGCTGTGTTTCCAGTTATGTGTAGACTTGCTTGCGTGGAGGCAAGCGGAGTTGCGGAGATGAAAACTTTCAAGTTCGGAATCTCGGCCTGTGAATTTATTTTCAACCTTATTTACTGTGATTTTTGGTCAGGAATGCACATCAATAAACTCAAAGTCCGGCCCAAAAAGAGTGAGCGTTTTGCGAGACTGCACGACCATGACATTTAAAGTAATTACTTGTACAGACCCTCCAAACAATCTGTGCGCCTCGCAACTAGCTGCTATGCTCGGATGTTGGGCTGCGACGAACGATCTTCCTTCGACTGGGCCCTGTTCTGAGGCGGCTCAATCTTTGTTTGAGTGCATGAGAACGACAGTTTGTCGATTTCGTATCTCATCGGTAGTTTCGCCACTGATTTCGTCTAGCCCATCAGGGGGAAGCAACAAAGATCCAGTATCAACTATCACCTTGCCAGATTGGGGAAAACGCTCAAATAGAAATTTCGAAATCACAATCGCTCTTTCTCGACTCTGGGTATCATATATACATGGTCATTTAATTGCTCGATCTGGTTTCCCTTGAAAGTAAGAAGTCTGTGAAGATGTAGTCCAAATCTGGTTTGGTTAGGAGAAATTGAGCCTCGTGAAACGCAGGGTGAATCCTTGTTGTGAGTGCCCTTACTCAACTCTTGAACCAAGATATTGTTACAGCAGCCTGCATCGGAGGATCCATGTTTTCCCATACAGTTGTGAATCGGTTATCGGCTGCCGTTCTCCCTGAGGTTTACGCAGTTCAAACCACCCCAAAATGCACCTTCGGCGTGCTGATTCTTCTGCGCTGGATGCTTTGGATGCAAATGACCTGCTTGTAACGGCGTGTCTCTTGTACCAAGGTGGCCTCCCTCTACTTCGTCTGAAGAATTTACTCGTATGATGCTCGATGTGCGTTCCCATTCTGCGTCTCAAACTGCTAACGAGGAAGGACTTTCTCTTGCGGCGAAGACAACCGGGCGCTTGTTTCTTCAGGAACATCCCCAAAACGGACTGCATCATATGCCGTAATGCATGCTGTCCTGCTCTGTTGCACACACAGAGTAATATAGGATGGGGTATCGCACTACGTGTTCATAAACCTTTCACCTTTACCTCCATGGTTGCCATCTTTTGGGATTATGGTTAGTCGTGCAGCCACTTCTCCAAGTACCATTTCGTGAATACGTCGGGTAGAGAACTGCTCTCCGCCGTCGAACATGCCAGGATATAGCATTGCTAACAGTATTCGTAATATCGCGCACACCTTTGGAAGTGTTACACTCTTCAAGGCATATTTTGACTTCTCGCAATCCTCATCACCGAAATCCTTGAGCCTCCGTTCTGAACTCCAGACATCTGGTGTGTCTCTGACGGATTGTCCTCACAACGGTAGAAAGGACGTCGCGGATATGATGATCTTGGGTACGTCACGATTTTGATTCTTAGAGACACATCATCACGATACATGTTCTAGCGGATATGCTGATGTATGCTATGGACAATGCACCTCCAGCGACTATCATGTTGATTTCGGGCGACCGTGATTTTGCGTATGCTGCGTCTATGCTGCGCCTTCGCCAATATCGTGTTGTCATTGTTGCACCAAGTGTACCAGTGCCTCATATAACCCTCAGGTCGCAAGCGTCAGTTCTTCTTGATTGGAATGCGGATATCCTGGCCAAGCCAAATGAAGATGCGACTGGAGGCAGCCCAGGAACTGTTGAACAACAATCTACATCATCACGAAGCAGGTCGACATCGGTTCCGGAATCCTTGGCGACATACTCTCGCCCAACTCTGTGCTCCCCTGTCATTTTGAAAACCACTGGTCAACTCCCTGGACAGGGTGACAATTCCACTGCGGCCGCTGGTGGGGGAAGCATTTCTAGCAGTATCTTTGGACAATTGAGGACATCGGAACAGGATTGGATTGGCGGGATGAAAACGACAGCCATGAAATCCAGCTCAAGGTTGAGATCTCCATCACGGACCAGGGAACTTAATATTAAAAATCCTCCCAGTTCCACTTCAAATCCGCAAGTGTGTGAAGACCAGTGGGTTGAAGATATTCAAAATAATTCTCATCGTACTTTCTATGACGGAGAGGCTGATCTCTCTGTATCTCGTGAGGTTACCCTACGGCGGATTGGCAGCGATTGGATACGAATACCCACAGTCGTCGCACATCAGGCGGCCGTCTGGACCACTTCTCTGGAAGAGAACAAAAATTCCACTGAGAAAAATGACATCTCCTCGACTTCGCGAGTTGAACGGACAGTTGCAACTCCGTTCGACGCCCATGTGGGGGGCGATGGTCCCGAAGCACAGATTCCTCTCGCTGTTGAACCACTCGTACTCGTCAGACCGAGAACCACCTTTCCTACTTTTCCCACTTTTAAAGATGTTTCATTCGACGCTTCATCCTCTCGAATTTCGCACCCTCTGTCCACGACTAGTGATTCGGACCTCTCATTTATTAACAGAGACAACCTGAGTCATGTCGTTGACGAGCCTGTGCCTGCCGTTTTAGCCGCGGGACACTTGAATGCAGGTGATGGGACCAAATATCTGTCTGCAGACGGGGTGGAGCGGATTGCATTTGGCATGATATCTGGAAGTCCGAAGCTGAAGGAGCAACTATCCCCGGAATTGTGTTCTTCCACTGTTCTACAGATGCCGAAGACTGTGTCTACAGTGCGTCCTGCTCCTACATCAACATCTACACCAATGGCCCTGCCATTTATTCCTCTTTCCGACACTGTTCCTATCCTCTTGGAGTTGTCGTCGTCGTCAGTTCCAGTGACGACTCAACGCCAAAACAGTCATCCGTTTCTCGATTCGGCGATATTGGTGGATATTCTGAGGGTGGCACATCAGAAGGGGATTTCTTTTGCGACTCATTCATCCGTGGCCGCACTGCTACTTCAACGAGACCCCACCATTTTCCAACGGTCTAAGGTGACTACTTTCGGTGATTATGCTGCTCTTGTAGAAAATGCTGGGGTGGTGCAATTAGGAATAGGGGACGCCGGGGAGCCAGGGATAGCTTTGCATCCTGACATTCTGGCTGATCCTCCATCTACCGACTTTGCGACATTGGTTGATATCTTGAGCCTGTCACATCGGGTTGGGATTTCACATCCCAGTCGCTCCTCTGTGGCTATACTCTTGAATAAACGAGACCCCAGGGTCTATCAACGGTCTGGTGTCACTAAATTCCGTCAATATACTGCACTTGCGCAAAGTGCTGGTGTGGTGCAGCTAGGGCAACTGCAGGGGGGAGATGCGTGGATATCTCTTCATCCCGATTGGCGCAAGGAGTGAATTTTTCGGGTGATTCATTCAACCATTTGCTTGCAGTTTATTATCCGTCAGCCTCTTAAGTAATGTTGAACATCATGATTTTACAGTTGGAATAAGTCTGAATAAGGCGGAGCAACTGCATATGTTGACGAATGATACTAGAGTACCACTCTGCAAGGACCAAGTCTTTGTAAGGTATCTTAGTAATTAATTTGGTTCCAAGTCTTGGGAATGATCATGAGTCTTACCACAGGGTGCGCAGTAGCATACCATGTCACACAGTATCTTGAAAGTGCTTGACAAGTATACTAAATATCATTACCATAACATTCAACATGGTATTGTAACAGTATTCAGACATAAACTACAATACTTGTGCTCAAATTCATCTCACAGTGTGCACAGCAGCATACTATGTAACAAAGTATGTTGAATGTATTGGGAAAGTATACTAAATATTGTTATCATATTGTTGCATATAGTATGCAAAGAGTATTCAAAATGATGATTCAATATTTTGAAACAAAGTACATTACCAGTACTGAATGACAATTTTAGAGTACTGCTTCAATAACAAGACATTTATTAAAATTATTGAAGCAGTACTGTAAAATTGCTCTTTGATACTGGTAAGGTACTTTGTTTCAAAATATTGAATCATCATTTTTAATACTCTTTGAATCCTGTGTGCAACAATATGATAACAATATTTAGTATACTTTCCCAATACATTCAACATATTTTGTTACATAGTATGCTACTGTGCACCCTGTGTCTGAAGGTATGAAGGCAAATGAGACTTATACCCTTTCAATAACATCAAGCCTTTTGTTTCACTACTTTTACTATATCTACAGCAAAGTACTGTATAGTTCAGATAGAATACTTGCAGCCTAAGATGAATAAAAGTATTAAACTAGTAAGGAAGTTGTGCCACTTTCACTACTAGGATACCTTTTGAATCCTTTCAAGATACAGTGTGAAATAGTATAGTACTGTTGCCATATTGTGGATTTAAGATACTGTGTCAATACTTTTAAGATACTTTTATTATAATAAAAGTACTGAAACAGTATCTTAAAAGTATTGACACAGTATCTTAAATCTACAATATGGCAACAGTACTATACTATTTCACACTGTATCTTGAAAGGATTCAAAAGGTATCCTAGTAGTGAAAGTGGCACAACTTCCTTACTTGTTTAATACTTTTATTCATCTTAGGCTGCAAGTATTCTATCTGAACTATACAGTACTTTGCTGTAGATACAGTAAAAGTAGTGAAACAAAAGGCTTGATATTATTGAAAAGGTATAAGTCTCATTTGCCTTCATACCTTCAGATGAATTTGAGCACGTTTATGTCTGAATACTGTTACAATACCATGTTGAATGTTACGGTAATGATATTTAGTATACTTGTCAAGTACTTTCAAGATACTGTGTGACATGGTATGCTACTGTGCACCCTGTGTACAGAACTCCACATTGTCAGAATTTCATAGGCCTAGATACTAGAAAATGAGTTGTGACACAGAGTTGTGACACATTATGTTCTCGGTCTCCCTGATAGAGACGGGTCAGGATTCCGCCCAAGGAAACCTCCGACAACACTTGTGACCGTTTCCGTTATTTGCCGAGATTGGATTTGGGTGTGTTTCACATAGAATAAACGGACATTGGTGGAGTTCCATATACCAAGTGGAGTCATTCCACGGACATATATTTCTCCCCAAATCAGGGAGGTCAACCACACCATCGACGCATCAGACCACTGTAGGCATAGTGTAATATTAGCAGGATTGAAAATGACTTCGAAGACGCAAGCTTCACCAGAAATTTTCTTGGTGTTAATGCTGGCGAAGGTGGGAGAACATGTTTCAATGTAACGCTTCCCAAGAAGTCGATAATCGATGAGGTGAGATTCGTCTTCGGTCGTGAAGCTTGGAGCTCCTGCACTTTGGGCAACAACTCTGAGATAAGCAACATGACATTATCGAGAGGTAATCTATAATGTAACATTAGTTACTTGAAGGAGAGGGGATGTCTCATGCTCTTACCCTTGTTGCCAAGACGTGACCTGCAAATCGAAGTAAGAATCACCATGAAGAAGGTAGAGAACGTAGGGAGCGTACCCATTCTTGCGTCGGCACAAACCCGTTTCTACCCACACCAGCAGCAGCTACAAGGTCAAGGCCACTCAAAGTATCCAGTGAGATTGACCGCCGTTCCTTCATCTTACCCCTGGCCTTCCCGGAGACCCGTGAGGTCTCATCACTCGCCGTAACCCGTACATCCGAAGTCGGACGTATTAGCGGCTGTATCGATGATATTTCTTGTTCGTGACGTTCCTGTGCCCCTGGTCCCAGTGACAAAGCCAAGTTCTCATCGACATTTACGGTAGAGTCGGTATACTCTGAATTCTCCAGAGCACCACCATCACATTCACTTTCAAGAAGCCTCGCTTTCTCGTCTTGTGGCTCTTGCTCTTGTCCAACTCCATCGCTGATTTTGCTCTTGGGTTGACCCTCCGTCTTTCTTGCTTGTTCCTCTTTGGCCAACTGAACGCGTTTAATCTCACGGAGCCCTCGAGCAAGCGTAAAAGTGCCCAAGTCTTCGAAAGCCTTGTGCGCCGTGAGTATGCCATATATCAAGTTCTGATTTTCCGAAAGATTATGGAGAATGACTGAATTGAATACTTCCAGCCTGTCAAAGGCAGTAAGCACATGTTGTCATGAGCACTACGGAGGACGACCGACATAAAGAATAAGAGTCTTGGGTGACCTTCATCAGACAAAAGAAACGAAGGATTCAGAAAAGAAGTAAACAGCTGGATGACCCGAGTTGAGGCTGTGACTGTAATGTTTTTGAAGTAAGGAGCCGAATTTGAAAGGGTGATGACCAAGGCTGGGTAAATGGAAGTGAGGGTTCCAGAGGTAGTTGCTACCATGGCGTAAATTGCCTTTTGAGTTCAATAAGGGCGGGAGCCTTGTGAGTTGATTGGACTGAATCATGCTCACATTGATCATGAAATCTGCTGCAGTACCCACCGAATTCCACTTGGCTGGAATATGGGCTTTGATTGGGTTGGATAATTTAAGCCCAAACGCATGTTCGGCAGACAAGGTTTGCAGAATGTATGAAAGCGCTCGACAGAGGCCGTGTTGTTCTGTAATGTGTTTGTTAACTTGTATTGCACTCGTCTCGGCAAAAAAAAATTACGAGGCTTGTCTTTGATCTCAAGACCATAACAAAGGAGATATGCTACAAGGTCCATGGCTTTCTCCGAGTCTAATGCATATGCACGGAATTTCTTAATCAATATCAGTTAGATGCCACTACAAGTTACATTCGTGAATACACACTTTGTTTATTTCAATCATTTTCCAAAAGAAAATCACTGTCGTACATCTATTAAAGTTCGATCTCGAGCGGAATGTGAGCTCACCGGATTCTGTAACATATGGAATAGGCTTCTGGGCACCTGGAAGGAGGTTATTCATAGTGGCCATTTGCAGCTCCAAAATTCCAACCGTTCCGTCAACGATGAAGGCAAAATCCTGGGTTCTATGCTAAATTGACAGCTAAGTTGCCTGCATGTCTGCATGCACTCAAGCATCTTTGAAACTTACCAGCTTGGCTAAGAAGTATCGGAATGCATTCGTGTGCACTGTTGGGGCAGAAGTCTGATTCTCGCCGCTACCGGTCAGGATGTCTCTCGCGTTGCCACTCTGAAAGTCGAGAAGCACACAAAGAACCTGGAAGCAGATGCTGATAAGAGTTGATCTTGTGTCTTCGCCCTTGAATACAAGGTGGTTATAAGGTAACTTCCCTGCCATACTCCCGATGCTTGCGGTATTAGACTGTGATGAATTCATGACAGTATTCAGCAAGGAGCAGAGCACTGTCAGGACGTTGCGTCGAGGTGTCTTTTGAACGAGATGGAGAGCATAGAGAGATGGCTTTGAAAGGAGTGACGGGGAAGGTACATATATCTGCCGCGAAAGAAGAACCAGGAGGAGCCGTAATACCTCAATCTTGTTGGCATCATAGGTGTGGCCAGGACCTGGATCTGTGGTCGAACCGATGCCTTTCTCCCTGCGAATGCGAAGAGGGCCGCAACGATCAACAACTAACGTTCAAACCCAGGATTCGAGCTCACCAAATGAAATAATGAATCTTATAGTGGTCAACCTGTAATTTAGTCGGGATGGTGAAACCACAACAGAAAAGAAGGTCGATCAGACAACTGAACAACCTTTCGCCCAAGGATGGTAAAGTTTTTTTCGGCTTCTGGTGCGAACGCCCTGCTTGGGGTGATCCGGCGCTCTCCTCTCCATTCACACTGCCATCGTCATCGTCTTCGATGACGAACTGTGGTGTAGCGTCTTCCCCGGTGCGTAATTCATCATCATCATCAATCTCCTGCCTCTTCCATAATACTTCCCGCTCGAATACGCTCGTCTCGCCCTCTACCTCGAATACGACAGGTATGACACGCTGGAGAATACGTAGGCAGTTAAGCACTTCTTTGGTGGTGTTTCTCTCCGATGTGCCAGTCCCCGTTTTGATAAAGGAAGACGCAAATGCACTGACGGAAGCGTTGGGTGGCGAGGGGAATGTGTGATCTGAGACGAGATTGAACAGCCGTGAAGTAATGAAACGAATGAGAGTGGCGATATTTTCGGGGGCATCTAGGACTGCACGTCGAACTGAACAGAAGATATATTTCATCGGATGGCACCCATAAAATGATTTAATCCTCACTATCGTGCGGTGATATGAGCGAAAAGACATCCGACGCTGAATCGAAGAGCAGAATATACTGAGAATGGTAAATGGTGAATGGTGAGTCGAAATGAGAACGAGTGGCCATGTTGGCGTACCTGATTCCAGTAAGCATCGTTTTCAGAGATGTTCTGTGAAACAGGGTCAGGATGCTGGCGTTTAAGGGTGTCCGGGCGTACTCTCGTCGAGGTCAATTTCAAGATGCCATTGGGTTGGCTACGGAAGGCCAGTTTCGCTTCATCGCCCAGCAGGCCAAACGGGGCAGTAAACCTCTGTGGTATCCTGGAGAACATGGGGGTGAGCGTCGAAGGACAGTTATGGGGTTTAACCCTTATTTATTTAGTTTGTTTTATTTCAAGTTTGCTCTGCTACATACGCTAACGCTAACAATACCATGCATCGACTGGGTGGGGCTGGCTTGGCCGCCTTTGAGCGACACGAGCAGTCCAAACGATCTTTCGCCGAATTATCATCCGTCCTCTCACAAACCCAAGTCGACAACCTCCACTCACAACTTACGCAGTTCCGCACCGCGCTTGCTGGCTTTGCGGCAACACATCGCGAGTCTATTAGGAATGACCCTGCCTTCCGGCACGCATTTCAGCAGATGTGTTCGTCCATCGGTGTGGACCCGCTCGCAGGACCACGAAAAGGCGGCTGGTGGGCGGAGATGCTCGGGATGGGCGATTGGCAGTACGAACTGGGCGTGCAGATCGTGGACGTCTGTGTTAGCACTCGCGTTCGCAACGGCGGGATAATTGAGATGAGCGAGCTACTGCGGCTAGTGAGCAAGCTGCGCGGCGTTCGTGGTGGAGCGATCACAGAGGACGACATCGTTAGGAGCATCAAGACGCTGCAGCCGCTCGGCGCGGGGTACCAGGTTGTGGACTTCAATGGAGGCCGAAAGATGGTGCGAAGCGTCGTGAAGGAGCTCGATGAGGACCAGGCTGTGATACTTGCCATGGCGCAGGACGAGGGCGGTCGCATCGTGGAGGATATGTTTGTGGAGCGTCGAGGTTGGACACGTGAACGAGCTCGCGCCGCATTGGATAACATGCTACTCCGTGATGGACTTTGTTGGTTGGATCAACAGGACGAACAATGCGGCAAGGCGTATTGGGTGCCCTCCGCTTTACAGTGGGACTATTGATGCGCTCTGTCAACTACTGGTTGCAATCCATGCCATTGATCATACGACTATAAGAAACATTCTCATCACTCCCCTTCACCTCCCCCACCAGTCATTCCCTGAAATCCAAATTTCACCGTTTTTACATCCAGCGTCCGTATATTGACGAGCACGAGCATCCCCGTCTCTGCGAATCCAGGTACCAGCACAATCCGACAACGTTTCTCTCCCTCATCTCCCTCTGCATTCTCCTTTCCCTCCAGATCCCTATCACCCACAACCAACCGGGTTCCGAATTTCTTTTGCCCGCCTACGATGTACAGATCCGGTGTCTCCTTGATCAAGAAAGGGTCCTCTAAGAAGTACGGATGGCACCAGAGGGTGTCAGGGGCTGTGGGCGCCATGTGTCTCCACCGTAAGGTAGACTCGAGCAGGGAGAGATGGGTGACGGGTGGGGAGGGGAGGTACTTGTACATGTCATTCAATGGCTGGCCCGAATTGATGAGGCAGGTGCGGGCAATGGGCAGGCGCAATTGGACTGTTGAGGTGGAGGTTGGTGTGGTATAGGAATTTCCCGACACGGCGAGACGCAAATAGGTGGGGTTTGTCTCGCAGTTGAAGGAGGGAAAGGACAAAACAGGTCCGAACATCGCACGGGGGAATGGCTGCTGTGGGAGGATTACTCCTGAGGGATCGGTGGCGCCAGGCAGAAGATGAACAGGGAGCACGCGGGAAAGATCTAGAAGATGTGCTGAGAAGCAAATAGTCGGATGCGAGGAGAAAGTCGCAGAATCGTATCCATAACGACGCTGTAGTACGATAATTGAGAATGACCACCAGGAATGTTTCGAAATGCTTACGGATTTTTTTTCTTCGTTGTTCAAGGTGCCCTCGGAAACAAGGAAGGGGGCTAGCGAGTCTCCCGCAATGATAAGTCTAGAGATCTGAGATGCTGAAACTTGTTCCTCTGGCCCGCCTTGCTCGCCTGTTAGGTATTCTACGAGCATCTGTATTTGGGCATCAGAGGGGGAAGGCGCGCCAATGTCGAGGCCCGAGACGACGGCTATCCATTCATCTGAGGGGCTTGATATTGAAGAGACAGCGGTTGCATGAGTATCTACCGCTCAGAACATTGCATCAACAGTAAACTTAGAAAGACGAACCACGCACCATCCACGTCCATTGCCGTAATCGCCTCCGCAAGGAATTCATCCACATCCAAGTTTGATTGTGGGGCCATCCCTGCATAGCAGATGTCTACGACCTCAAACTCGCCATTCGGAGTTTCGACGCCGAGGGCCCCAATGACCACTCCAGTTACGAGGACTGCATTACGCACGCGGTCACCCACGAGGCGTATGCGGCCGGACTCGTCTTCGAGCATGACGGCGTCATTAGGGGAATAAAATTTAGAGAGCGGAGGCGGCGGAGGAATTGAACGCTGCGTTTGACGTTGTTTAACTTTGAAGGGAACAGACTGGATGGAGAACTAACGTCTCGGGCGATGTCTTCGAGGACGTTGGGTTTCAATGGCATATCCATATACACTGTTCCAACAATATAACACAACTGTGATTTTACGACTTCCAGCACGCGTGGAATGAGCACCGGATTGCCTGCAATTACGTGGTCGTCAGCGTATCATCGTCAGTAGAGAGAGATGAGACGGGCCAGCAATACCGCTCCACCGTCTCTCAGCAACAGTCTCTACGCAGTCCCTGAGGAATCTCAGACGCACAAAGTATATGTTTGCATATTGATGCCTGTATGATTTGTTCGCAGCGTCGATGAGGAAGGACGGTAAGTTGGGGGAGGGTTGGAGGACGGTTGTGGTCAGTCTGGTCGGGGGAGCGGGAGGAGTGGGTCTGCTCAAGTTGTAGTAAGTGACTGAGGGTCGGAATAGTGGTACCTGCACTGACAAGGGATGAGTCTGAAGGGGAACGGTCATCTGTGCAGACGCGTTGCAGGACTACTAAGCGTGGGCGAGAAAAAGGAAACAACAAAGGCAGTCGCCGACGGCTGTCACGGTCATCGCAGGCGTTGAGTAAATTCACTATTCACTATTGAACTTGCTCACTGAAGCTCCTCGCCGGCTCCTGTGAACGGTGAACCCTTAGCCTGCGTCAACGCCACTCACGCTTGTGACCAGCCCACGCGTTCACGCCTCAGGCCCAAGATCGATGGTGGATCGATAATGTACACGATGGTGACCCTTACTAGGCCATGACATCACCCCCGGGCCCATATAAAGCACCACGTTCGTCCGCGTCGCTCTACTTTTCCAACCACAATGTCCCTCTCAAAGGTCCGCCTAGTCCCCTTCACGGCCGTCTCCTCCTCACCAACAACTCTCAACAGCACATCAATACTGACCGTCTCATCTCTGAGTGCCAGGTATGGTGCCCGTTGTCAATCAATCGCCTTTCTTCTAACACCGTCTTAGGACAAGAAAACTCACTACCGCTCCCTCACTAAATCGAATCCAAATTCATTCGGGCATTCTTACGGTGCCCGCTATGGCACAACCCCCATTCCCAAGTACCACCTTCCTTCCAAGGTCCGTCCAATCCTCGTACTCTCCTTTTCCTTGCTATGCTACAATGTTTGATCATATAGGGAATAGACGCCGAGTCTGCCTACCAGCTCATCCATGATGAACTTAGTCTGGACGGCTCCCCGCTCCTCAACCTGGCCTCCTTCGTCCACACTTGGATGCCCGCGCCTGCCGACAAGTTGATGATGGAGAACATGTCCAAAAATTTAATCGACCAGGACGAGTACCCTATGACTCGTGCGTTCATTTGTCCGCATAGCTTATTGTTTTGACTCTCATCTTTTATGCGTGTATTCTTTCCAGAAATTCTTCACAATCGATGCATGTTTATCATCTCCCTACGAAACATTCAACTGAATTGATTTCTTCGCCTTAGGCATATCCATACTCGCGAACCTTTGGCACGCCCCCTCTGCAAAGCAAGCTATTGGGACAGCTACCACCGGTTCCTCCGAAGCCATTCAACTCGGCGGTCTCGCTATGAAACGTATTTGGCAAGCAAAACGCAAGGCGGCTGGCAAGAGCATCCACGAACCCGGACCCAACATCGTTATGGGTGCAAATGCCCAGGTTGCTCTTGAAAAATTTGCCAGGTATTTCGAAGTCGAATGTAGGCTGGTGCCCATCTCCGTCGAGAGCAGGTATCGGCTTGACACGAAGAAGGCCATGGAATTTGTTGACGAGAATACTATCGGAGTGTTTGTAATCCTCGGGAGTGCGTCGCTCTATGCTTGCGTAGTCGATGTATTCGTGATTGTTTTCGACAGGCACCTACACCGGTCACTACGAACCTGTCAAGGAGATGTCTGATCTCCTTGACCAGTACGAAGCAAAGACTGGTCACTTTGTCCCCATCCATGGTCCGTTCATGATTCCTAAAACACTATCGTTATTGAGCGCATTATTTGTAGTTGACGGCGCCTCGGGCGCTTTTGTTGCTCCATTCGCTACTGTAAGTCGCGTTCCATCTGGTTATGCCACAACTCACTCTGATCCAAACCAAAGCCCAAACTCGAATGGGACTTCAGCCTTCCCCGCGTCGTCTCCATCAACGCCAGTGGCCACAAATTCGGGCTTGCTTACGTTGGTGTGGGATGGATCATCTGGCGTGACAAGGAACATCTTCCCAAGGATCTCATCTTCGAGCTGCACTACCTTGGCTCAGTCGAATACTCATTCTCGCTCAACTTCTCAAGGCCTGCAGCCCCTATCATTGCTCAGTACTTCAACTTCTTGCACTTGGGATTCGAAGGGTACAGGACTGTGGCATTGGATGATATGAAGAATGCTAGGGTGTTGAGTCGGGCGTTGGAGCGGAGCGGGTATTACACAGTGCTGAGCGACATTCACCGCTTCCTGGATCTGAGTAACAGAGTGGTCAAGAGTGCGAAAGCAGCCACAGGAACTGATGAAGACAATGTGGAGGTGCGTTGAATCGTTGTCCATCATCCTTGACCGTATCTGATTGGTCCCAAACTTAGAACTATTTCGCGGGCTTACCTGTTGTAGCCTTCCGATTCTCGGATGAGTTCCAAAAGCAGTATCCTGACATCCAGCAAAAGTGGATCCAAACCCTGCTACGTGCCAAGGGATGGTATGGGCCAATCCGACACATCCTTCATTCCAGTCATGATTTGTTTGTTTGGTTGCAGGATCGTACCGAATTATGAGCTGGCGCCCGGCCTGGAACAAGTCCAGATCCTGCGTGTTGTAGTGCGAGAGAACATGTCTGAAGTGGTGCGTTGGCAATCTTCCATTTTGTTACATATATCCTGACGGCATTCAACGGGCTTTGAATAGCTCATCGACAGACTTGTAGCCGACCTTGTTCGTGTTTCTCCCGTCTCACTCGCATTGGGATCTGATAGAAAAGTTTCTAAACAGATGGAAATAACCGAACACCTCACTACGGCTGCTTCGCCCGCGCATGCGCTCGGCACTCTCGTGTTTCATAGGAAACACGAGCACAAGGAGTCTTCGCTGGACCAGGACTCCGGGACGACGTCGTCCGGCACATATGCAAGGTCGTGTTAGAGGTCTTGCAGGATCTCTCAAGATTGAAGAATTTCAAAGGCCAGGGTGCCATATCGTCGACAGATTGTAGCTTTCAACATGTAACATCATGATCTCATAAATTTTGCCGAGAAGGTTCTTTTACAGCCGATTCGGAAATGGATGACCAAATCAACTTTTTTTTTTTGCAACTTTTTTTTTTTTTGAGACCGGCAACCGGGCCAGCTGTATTACCATAACCGTTCATGTCATGTGACACCAAGGGAATTGCTGAAATCACATAGAAATTCAAGTTATAAATTCATTGAGGGACATATGACAAATGTGAAGCATATGAAAATTGGAATGTGGCTAGGTGAAGGGCTAAATAAGTTTAAATTATTTTTTGGTGGTGTAATTACAGCAATTTCGGAAACTAATGTCCGCGCCAACTTTTTTTTTTTTTTTGGGTTGGCTCGGCATTGGCCGGTTCCCCAATTTCCACTCCTTTATTTTTGTATCGTACGCTTGCTATACTGTATACTCAATGCCAATGGCTATGGGAGATCCTCCCCCTCCTTATCGCCCTCCTTTGCAACCTCCTCTACTGCCTGCTCAACCAGTAATGGCAAACCAGCTTGCCCCACCAGAGACCCCTCCCTCCAGGCCTGCGACACCTTTTGAATATCTTATCCAAGTTGTTCTGCCTAACAAGCGGGTTCGCACTGGAAACTGGAAGAACAAATTGGAGAAGACAGACCCAATTTCTTTTGGGCCAGCCAATATGAAAGCAAATGTTGACTGGGACAACTTCGTAACTGCAATTGCCAGTCTTGTGCAGTGCCAGCCACCTCAATTGTGCACCGGCACATTTGAATGGCACTGGCTAAAACCTGCCAACAGCCCTTGGCTTCCCCTGCAAAACGAGACTGGTCTCATCTCCATGCTCAACCAGATCATCGCAGCGAAGAGTGTACCTTATGTTATTATTCGCATGCAACCTCCCAAGCAGCTTGCACCAGCTCAAAACCCTCCGTGGGCTGCAACTTCAGCAGTAGAGACACCAGTCGATGAAGATGAGCAATCCGACAATGATGGGCACCCGATGTTCAAGAAGGTATTGTATTCTTTGATAAGATGGTGTCTGGCACTCACACATTATTAGGCACATATTGACGATGAATTGAATCAACTTGCAGCACAGATAATCGACAAATATCCACCGGGTACCTGCAAATTACACCCATCAATCTCCTGCTTCCATCATCGCCCCAGCAATCGTCACTATGAGCTTGACCGCTGTAGTAGTAGATCACGTGACCACACCCTTAGTCAGTAGTCGTTCCTGATGTGGTAGTCAGTCGATCTTGTCCTATCATCCCATCCACCTTTGACCTTTCCGTTGGATTCCGTCCCCGATCCCGAGAGGTCCCTTGGGACCACTCCATCATGGTGATGAGAGCGCGATTCGAGCCACGCCACCGGAGACCACAACATTCCACTCGCACAGACCCTTTTTGACTACAGCAACAGAGATTTTCGAGCACAGAGTACCCCCCCGAGAGCCCACCCGCGCGATTCCACGCAGCACACCCATGCAAAACACTACAAAAAACAATCTCTGATGGCCCCAGCGATATGTCCGCATCATTCTACATGCCCCGCGACCATCTTCACGACTTTTTGTCACCTCGCGCAGCCACGTCACCAGCTTCGCCTACCAAAAACCCGACCAACCACGCCCAACCACGGCACCCCACACTCCTTAGAAGACCCCCACGAGGTTGCCGAGCCGGACGACGTATCCAACAACGCCGTCGCGCCCTCGACATCGTCGTCCCTGTTTTCGACCTACCATTTTTCATTCGGACGCCCACAGGTTCACTACTGAATACACAGACGCTTGAGACCCCCCCGCGTCCGTACGGCAGCTCTGCCCACCCCGTATTCACCTGCGCCATCCTCACCAACACCGTTATCACGCCCACCCATCCGTTGCCGCGTCGCCCAACTGCCACGTCACCACATTGACTCGCGCTTCTGGCACACGCCGGCACCCATTTCCTCGACCCCATTGGCATGGCACAACATGCCCGCGCTGGATCCCTCGCGCCTGCAGTACCAATACGACCCCAACGGCCTATACACACGCGAACGACGCGTCCGGCCCCACCCAGCGTAACCAAACGACGAACCGGACATACACGCACCTGCGAGCCCCACGCTGACTCGTTTTACGGCCCCGCATGCCCGTTTCCAACACGATCGACCTCGACCGCGCGAGCTCCAGGCAGCAAAACCGGCCCAACGCCATCAGCACATCCCACCCCTCCATATCCCGTTTACACACACGCGGCCCCACGTCCCAATCCTCCACACGTCTACGCAACACCCCAACAACCTACCCACGCAATACGACGATCCCCAACCACGTGCCCAATGACCCGAACCCATCCACCCCGCCCCCACGGCCAGGCCCCACCGCCCTTTGCCACACCGCTACTTCGTGGCCCCCGCATTCTGCACCCCCGGCCCTTGCAGCTTCGCGAGGCCCCCCACGGCCTCGCAACTGCTTCCCAGAGCTCACGCGAAGAGATCTCTCGACGCCGGCACCTGCTCTAGCGCCCAGTACATATTCTCTTTTGTTCCCTCAGTCTCCGTTTTCTTGGCTTCTCATTGCTCTCCCTCGACATGGTTTTGTTTCACCCCACACGAACGCTGTCTCTATGCTGCCCCATGACATCATCCCGTATCTATTACCTATGCGCAACCACCCAGCTTATTCATGGACTATGAGAACCCACACCCTGCACTGCGATTGGTTTCGGAGGACAATATTGTCCTGCTTCACGATATAAGGCCTCGACTGCGACTTGGGGCATTCTGAGGGACTGGGAGTTGTGATTTGGAGATTGTTTTGGTCAGTCCTGTTTGGTTTTTGTTTTCTTTCAGTAGCTGTTGGTGACGAGGGCATCGCCATGAGGAGGAGGGGCACTTGTAGTAGTAGATCACGTGACCACACCCTTAGTCAGTAGTCGTTCCTGATGTGGTAGTCAGTCGATCTTGTCCTATCATCCCACCTTTGACCTTTCCGTTGGATTCTGTCCCCGATCCCGAGAGGTCCCTCGGGACCACTCCACCGCCAACGATCCCTTGTATGGGCATCTGCGATCCGAAAGGGAGATGCTACTATGGACAAAATACCTCTTACTTCAGCACTTTTCAAAGCCGAGCATGCCCTCAAGCGTGCGGAACCCGGCGCGAAAGAAAAGGCTGCTGAGAAGCCTGCTATTGATGTAGACGCTGCTGCCCCAGCTCCAGTGCAAGCCCTGCCAATGATGCAAGCACATCCAATGGTGCAAGCCCACGCGATGATGCAGGGTACTCCAATGATGCCGCAATTCAATCCGTACATGTTTCTTCCTTTCAACCCTATGCTTCCGCAGATGGTGCCTGGCTTTTCCTGGAACACAGCTGGCGCTGGAGAAAGTCCAACTGCCAATGCACAAGCGCATTTCAAAGACCCTCCGTCATCCCCAATACCCCCTGCGGATGAAGCCGATGTTAGCGACTGGTGCCGCAAGCACAATCTCGATGCAACTGTTGAAGCTGCGCTTGAGCAACTAGGTTTTGTGCCGGGTGATAATCTTGAGCTTGTCACAGAGCAACAGGCAAAGGATGCTGGCTTCAAGCCATTGGCGTGGAATCAGGTGTTGAAGGTTTTTCGCCATGAGCGCAAGAAGTATTAGGTATATATCTGGAATTGTCTGCACTCTTTCATCATAAATTTTCATTTTTCTTAGCGTAGAGCAATCGTCCAGTAATAAAAACAATTGTCCATACAGATATAAAAAGACACAGAGAAACTAATACAGAAACAACGCGATAAAACATAGTACAGAAACAATGCGATAAAAGTAGCTAGAGATTATATCCTGAATGTAAAAACCACCCCTGCACAATATTTCTTGTGACAGAGTAGGCAGCTTCAAGCAAGAGGACTTCTGGGTCCTCTTGCTGCTGCAGGCATGGCCAATGACGTCGAATCCAAGTTTTGACTAGGTAGAAAACTCAGAAAGGACGACAGAAACAATAGCGCCACTCACTGAAGCTGAAACTCTCTTCAATAGGGTTGAAATCGGGGGAATATGGTGGGAGGAAGACAAGGAGAACACCTTGGGCCTCAACGATCTCATGGATTGCGTGGATGCGGTGAATAGCACAGTTGTCGAGCACAATGATACTCCGATCTTGCGGATATCGGTTCATCTTGGGAAGCTAGAGAGTGTGATCAAGCTATAGAAGACACAAAGTAATAGAAATACGCACCAGATCATTGACAATGAAGTCGAGGAACTCATTCCCATCCAGTGACCCTGGTACCACCCTCACAGCTTCATAACCCTCAAGCGACAGCGCAGCAACGAGGCTGTATCGATCTCCCCAGATGAAATTGGCGTGGATAGTGGCCCTGATTCCAGCAGGTGAACGGCCATAGTGACGGTAGATTGTCCTGTCATCTTTACTTGACTCGTCGACAAAAACAAACTGTTGGGCAGTGAAATGGGTATTCATCTCATCCATCCACTCAGCTCTTGCATCTTCATCATGCTCTGCAGCTGCTTTCCGAAGCAACTTGTAGGTGATTCCAGCATCACGTATGTTCTCGAAGAGTGCTGTCTTTGAGAGCTTGACATCGTAGGCAATGGCTAGCCAGTCCTGAATTTCATCAAGAAACATGTCGGGAGCTTCTTCAAGAAGTGTATAGAGGTCGTGTGTCATGTCGTTGTTGAGAATGCGAGGGCGGCCAGTTGTGAGAGGGCGCGGAGGCAGGGGGCTGCCATAGAGTGTTATATTTCTTTGCCAACGCCTAACTGTCCATTCAGAGATACCAAAGATCTCACACACATCGGGGGGTACGTAGCCATGTTTGAGGAGCCAGATAACTCGCTCGCGTATGTCTTTGCTTATCGATTTGTTGACCATGGCTGAGAACCGGCCAATGCTGAGCCAACCCAAAAAAAAAAAAAAAGTTGGCGCGGACATTAGTTTCCGAAATCGCTGTAATATTTTTGGTGCCAATTTCAGGCCACAAGTCATGTTTTGGACACCAAAAATCCATGTCATCTTGAATACACCACCAAAAAATAATTTAAGCTTACTTAGCCCTTCACCTAGCCACATTTCAATTTTCATATGCTTCACATTTGTCATATGTCCCTCAATGAATTTATAACTTGAATTTCTATGTGATTTCAGCAATTCCCTTGGTGTCACATGACATGAACGGTTACAGCTGGCCAGCCCAATTGGATTGGCCAACTGGGGGATATTTTGCCCAACCTGGTGGGGGTGTCAGCTTGCTGTGGGAGACAATGGAGGCAGCATTTCAGGGAACTGTGCAGGCTCAGATGTTGGAGACATGTTGGTACTTGCTGCCAGGGTCGATGGAGAGGGTGTAGAGGGGGTTGATGGACGAGTCGAGGGTGAAACAGGTGGACGCAGCTGAAAATGGGTTGGTGGATGAAGGAGGCGATGGTGAGAGCGTTTTGGGGTCGGCTCTGGTGCAAATGATGGCGGCGTGGCGTGACTTGTTGTTGGGGATAATGGTGAGTCCATTGACGCAAACGTAGGGCGATTCAGGTGCACGAAACGAGGGGGGATGCATCGGGATGCGTCAAAAACGCCGTTTGGCGGGTGCGATGTTATGTGAATGTTTGTTTCACCAAGAATTACTGGAGTTGACTTTGTTCAGGTACCTTCTTGTTGTTTGTGGGTTTCTAATATCTAAATAACCTAGCAGGAAGGGTTTGTAGGTATATGTACTGTATGAGTCAATAGAATGTAATAGTCTCTTCAATTAAGAAGTGAGACTTTGAGTGGGTGTGGATGATGGTTGATAAGCATGATGTACTGAAATAATATATATTCACTACTGGAATATAAAACATGGATTAATGAATACTGATAGTAATATTCACCAATTTAATATGAATTGTTTTGGTTACAGGGCCTATTCAATCAAGAGTACTAGTGGGGTGTGGGCCATTGCTTTGCATGGCAGGTTACTCGTCCCTTTTTCTTTTTAGCAATGAGAACAAATATCAAAATTGAGCATATATAAAAAGTACAGCATTATTACCATTACATGACAATAAATCAATATTTGAAAAGTTATCTATATTGCCTTCATTAATGCAAAATGATCTTGTTGACATACCATCATGAAACCATACCATCCTGTTGACGAATATGCGTGCAGTAAAATGTATATTACCAAAGTACACAATTCCTCTCAATGTGTAAGCAGTGGATATGTCATCAATTGACAAGTTTATAGCTTGGCTAATTATTAAATTCTCAATAGAGTCAACTGTAAACATGATTAGAGGTGGAATTTTGTTAAATGCAATAAATTTCCCCAACACAATTGACATCTGTGCCGTTGTCTATTAACTATAATTTGAGCAAGACATGCTGAGATTGTTCCAGAAAATGAATATGAACAATGAAAGATGGCATCACATCTATCATTTTCCAGAATGGTTATGTTTTCACAATTCATACATTTAAGACAAGTTGAAGTCATTGGTTCATTTGCTTTCATTATATAATGGGCCAAATCACTTATGGAAATGCCAACTTGACCATAAGGAAATATTTTGGGTTTATCTTGATGCAATAAATGTCTGATTGTATTTCTAACTGTTTCTAAATCTGTTGTGTTATTCTTTGATCGTTTGAATCCTAAGCTCAAAATCTTTAATATTTCATTGATGCTATTGAATCTTTTGTTCCAACTTGATGGATCTTCATTCCATATTGCTAGTAGTATTGTAAAGAGTGAATCGTAAGCACAGCTCCAATCTTGCGCATCCCATATAAACCCTTTTGGTTCATTTAATTCAATAGTACTTGTTTTTTGTCTTTTTTTCACTATGGAAGATGAACTTACAAGTTGTTCTAATTTTCATTTTTTATTTTGCAATACATTGGCTGTGGAATTTTTATGAGCAACAGTGACTGGAACAGTTCCTTTTGCAGGAACAAAGTTGAGGTTTCTGAAATCTGCCTTTTGATTTTTGTTCATAGGTTTAATTAATTGCCATGGAGAGGGCTGTGTTGTGTATTGATTTAGTTGTTCTGTGGCTTTCCATGCAATAGCATGATGAATGTTTTTTGGAATATATGACTTTCCTTTCCATTTTCTAAATTGATCAATGATAGAATTTCGCTGATCTCCCTTGACAGTCTGGTAAGAGTCCTTGATATTTCAGTTTGGTAATCTCATCAAGCAGTTCTAATTCCCTGAATTCTTGCCTGAGATATCCAGAAGCACCACCTGTAATTACTTTAGGATCAAAGCCTTGCATGATGATAGTTCCTGCTGCAGAAGCACTTCTTGATAAGCAAGTATAATAGGATTGGTGGTTTCTACAACTACTGAGGTCAACTACATTGTTAGGACGAGTACGTCCTTGACATGCATAATAAGTCATTGCAAAATTAGGTAGTACCAACACTTGTTCTCTTGACAAAGATATCACATCATCATTGGGTAATGAGCACATGGTGGAAGTGACATGTTTTGTAATCGGCACCACATTTTCAGGAAGTCCTTCTATGTTAATTTCTTTTGGAGGATTCAATAATCTGACAAATAAAGTGTCCAGTACAGTTTGTTGCTCAGGACCTATTGCACTCTGCCAACCCACAACTATGCCCTCCTTTGGTAATGCAGCACTCTGTTGCATCATTGTTTCTCAGCATCACTGGCATGCCTACACATAAGTCCAATCTTCCTGGTATATGATCAGAGGATGATGCATGTGGTTGGCTCCAAAGTAGCTTTTGGAGTGAAGGTTCCAATATCTTTGTGTGTCGAATAGGATCCAAAATTGTTGACATGTGATGAGATTTTCTTTTGCTATTGGAATTAGTAGGATCATTCCATCTGTCTATGGAATAGAATGATGTTAATGGTCTTTTATTTTCAGCAGCAAAATGTTGAATACCAAGTTCATTGATTTTGTCTTTTTGTGCATTCAATGCAGTTACAACTGATACATTCCTGAATTTCTTTAGGGCTAATTTTGGATCATTTGGACCTTTTCCTGCGATGCGGGTATGAAGAAATGCAATATCTTCTTGAGTACATGCTGTGTATCTCATGTTTTCCAACGCCTGTCTCAGTTGGACATCTTCTTTTGACTGATTGGTTTGTCTCATATTTTCACGTAATATAACAACTGTTGTAATCTGATGCCAAAGAGCTTTGCCTATAGCAGCTTCCTGATTTGGTATAGTTTGACTGGAATTGATTTGGACACCAATGGTTCCGGAGTACAAAGGAGCACCACTCATAGCTGGTGGAAGTTGGCCAAAATCTCCTGCAAATATCATATTAATGCCACCAAAGGGTTCATCATAAACACCACGTGCTTTTGCACACTGAGCACTGATTTTATACATATCTCTGCAAGATAACATTGACATCTCATCAATGAAAATGTAATCCACACCATCAAGATTGGCACGAACTTGTGCAAGGGAATGAGATGATCCTCCCTGATTAATTCCAAGAATGGAGTGATATGTAGATCCATTTACAAGGGCAGCAGCACCACCAGTTGGTGCAAGAACCACAAACCGATGATTTTCGTTGTGTTTACCAAAGAAACTAGTCAATGCTTTGATGACTTGTGATTTCCCTGTGCCTGCCATCCCACCAAGATACATGCGTAGCTTATCAGAACTGTTAATCAAGGTAGAGTGATTGGCAATAATATGAAATGCTCTCTTTTGGTCAGTGTTCAACTTGTAATCATTGATAGTTACATCAATAAGATGACGATCAGCTCTGTTTGCAGGAATAAACATATGGTTGATGTATGCTGCGTCCACTATCTTGACATTATTATATTGAAAATTTCCCAATTTATCTATGGTTGCTGTTTTTGTTGGTAAATTTTTATTTCTGTCATCGATGATTTCCTTTTTCTTTGCAAGGACTGCAGTTCTCCACAATTTTGCTGATTGTACTACAGGTGGTTCTATAGGTATCAATGGTCCTATATCTGGGGTACCATCAATACAATCATCCAGCCACCCTGACCTTTTCAAAGCTCTTTCAGCTATTAGCATTTGATCCTTCCTCTTTTGTCCTTTATGGCCAAGTTTCAGAAGTATTTCTGTGTCATTATTGTCTTCACCAATATTATTGTTGAAGTCATCACCATTAACGGCTAATTCAGCATTGTGCATGTCATCCAGTTCATCAAGATTGTTTGAAGTTGCCCATGAATACCTTATATCTTCAGTATTATTCTTTCGACGTTTAGCAGAGAAATCATCTCTTGCATCTAGACACTCATATCGTAAACCAAAGTATTTCATGATCTCCAGCTCTCTTTTAAAAAACCCATGGTCTATGAAAGCATTATCCCATGTTTGTAATTTACATTTGAGTTCCTTGCCACTTCTCCATGGCTTGAAAAATGTTAACATTGTACAGCAATAATATTCTCGATCACCACAGTGTAGAGGCTCCGGGCCGTCTGGACCCGAATCCTCTTCATATTCCACATCATCCCCATCCATTCCCATTCAGGTATCGTCGACTCCGCCCGATTCCGGTCCTCTCCGTCGATTCCGGTCCGGATTCCGCCTCCGGAATCATTTGTACTCAAGATGCGATGTCTCTAACGACCCGGAATCAGTACGTATATAGTTACATATGATATATCTTCATTTCCCGTTACTTAGTACATAGCACCATTCCTCCTATACTCCGCTCCACTCCTCTACCATCAGTTACAGCCTTCACTTGTAGTACATAGTTACTACAGCACAGGATCACTCCCAGTAGTATAAAAGATGTACCCTTATACTACAACCATTATTATCATATCCATATCACATTGCATCCTATCATATTGCATCCCTTCAGTTCTATTTCTTAGTCCTCGCTTCGTATCGTCTCCATATTAGTATTCGTACTCCACTCCCTTCACTTCCCCTCTGATCCAGAACCCTGGATTCGGGTTGGATTGACTAGACTACATAGACACTAAACTCCTCTGATCACTTCTTAGCTGATCACCACTTTCGTAGATTCCCATTCGGGTCTACAACAGAACTCGCCGTCACAACGGTCAGCCCTTGGCAAAGTGTTTGGAATAAAATTAGGAACTATGAAAGGATCATTTCCTTTCATTTTGGCATGGTGGGTGAGATATTGTGGATGATTGGGATGTAAGATATAATCATTTTCATTTTTTGTCAATTTATTAACATCACCTTCATTTGTTTTATCAGCTATTTCTGTGCCTGCATTTCTATTCAAACCATCAGGTTTTGGAATTTCATCTATCTCCATGAGTATATCATTATCAATGACATCAGACAAGTTGTCATCACTGGAGTTGTCAACATTAGTAGGTTCAGTGAAAGAGTCAGAAAAATCATCACAGCCTAGATTGTCCAAAATATGGTTTTGCATGGGGTCTTTTCTGGCCCTTTTGCTTTTTGATTTGGTGCATCTTTTATTTGGTTCCATAGTGGCAAGACGTATCCAGTCATACAGTGATACATTATCATACAAGGCTGGTCTGAACATATAATTATTTACTTTGGAAAGTCCAATGTATGCGCCATTATTCTTACCAATAACAACCTTTTGTGCATTATTTTGGTCTTCACATATATCAGCAATTTCTTCATCAGACCATGCACTGGTAACCTCTTTAACATAAGATCTCCAAAAGAATGGCACAAATTTATGACTGGTGTAGTGATCAGGATTTCCAAGGACATATAATGAAGCCATTGGAGCACCAATTTCCATTTTGGAGGTGAGTGAATTGACTATTTGTGTAAACAGTTTTCTGACTTTGTCTTTTCTTTTCAGGTCGCCACCAATCATTTCAGAATTCTTATCAAAAATACTTTTTATCACTTCAAAAATGCAATAGGTCTTCAAGGAGAATTTTGTAATATAATCTGTTATGTATGCAACTACGGCCTTTATAGCAGTACCTGATAATAAGCTGGTCACATCAGAATTGCATCGTAGCATATATGTAACTTCAGGTGTCACTGTGTTCATCCAAGGTTCACCATGCTTGAGGTTGAGAGCACCGGTGTTAGGTTCTACAAAAGTTTGTTGAAAGATATCATGGGGAAATTGTCGTTTACATTCACCTTTCGAATTAAGACAATATGGCTTTTTTTTGCCATCATGCCTGTTATGTACATTTAATCGCAATAAAAGATCATCTACAACATCTTGAAACCTTTGCCACCATGTTGATATTTTGTCATGATATTGACAATTCATGGAACAATTATATGATGGTGGATCTGGCAGGACACATGTCGGTGGTTGATATTCAGGCTTCGACATTGTCTGTTCCATCTTCTGTGATACCTCATCTTTAGAACCTGTCATGAATTGTCCTACACACAAACTTTCCAAGTATTGCACTAATCTTTTCTGAAAGTCAGAATTTTCACCCATAATTTTGTCACGTATTTCCTGAGGTGTAAGGCATCCCTTTATCCACAACAGCATATGAAAATGCAAGGTAAGACGTCCTTGTTCCTCTACCGTTGCATAATAACCTGATGTGTTTCCGAACAGGCCAGGATGAGATTCATTTATTCCTAATATATGTTTGATGAACATTTCAGTAGTAAAGTGAAAGAAGCGGGCTCCAGCAACTGGATTATTTGCGATTAGTTTGTAACAATCCTGGGGTAGACGTAGTTTAGGATAAAACATTTCTTTGTTGTCAGCATAATATAAGCATAGTGGGTGATTGATGTCTGCAGGTGCAAAAGTGATAAACCAAGTCGGAGCACCAATATAGGATATCAGAGACCAAATCTCATTTCGCATGTATTTCTTGTTAGTAATTGAACCTTTGACCTGACCAGCTACGTGATCCAAGTCTGATATAAGCCTATAACATGCTTTTTCTTCAGGGGTATCTGGTTTGACTCTATCACCTCTAGACAGTCTTTTAGAGAGATCATCTAAAACAGCTGTATTGATATTCATCAAGCGATCTGCAATATCATTGAAATTATGTTTATTAGTCAACAGATATCCACCTGTTGTACTGTCTTTAATCTGTTCCTGATTGAATGCAATCAGTGGGAAATAGGGATCGGTTTGAAATCTTTTGTCATGGTACATCAGAAGATGCCTTTTATGCATCATATCACTGATGCTTAAAACATCTTTGTCAATGCTGCTAATACCACCCAAGCCATATGGAAATAGGCAGGGGAACATCATAGGATATAACTGAGGATTATTAAAGAATGATTCTGGATTTCTAGCATGGCTTATGGCAAGAACACCACCAAGGTCATCTATCAAGTGCTTTGTCGCTCTAGCTATTAATGCCTTTGGACTTGTAATATCTAGATTTTCACCGGTTACTCCACTAACAACAAAGGGACAAGGCCCATCTTCCACACCATCTTCCTCTTTATTGTCAAATGCACTAGTGGCTTCCGGTTCCTTATTTGTGTCTGCTAGTCGATATGCAATCACAACAGGAATTCCATGATCTGGGTATTGTGCTAGATTTTCATAGGAGATATCTAAATCATAGTAATCCATGTGGTTCAATTTCAGCCATTCTAAAGCTGCAGAAACTCACCTTCAGCGAACCAATAACGGTGTTCGCTCCATGTCTTCTGGAGTTGGTCTGGCAGGACTGGTGAAAATGAATGCTAGCACTTCATCAAGTTCTTTAATTGTTGGAGGCAACCATTGATATATCTTTGGTGTTGGGTTTTGAAACATGATGGCATTTGCTTTCATTTTATGCATCCCAGATGAGACACGAACAATACATTTGTTGTGACGAACACGGGCAATCAAAAGTTGTTCAGCAAATGTTAGATTTTGAAGTTGTGCAGGAATTCTGCCCATCCAAAGTCCATTTGCCAAAGCATATTTGGGAGTTTGGCCTTTGTTTAGACTGAGCACACATGGCTTGCATATCCATTTACATGTCTCATCTAGCACTGGACCTTTCATATCCTCTATTGGATCAGAACAATGATGTTGTTCACATCTTGTGATTCCCATATTTTCTCTAGTTAATATTTTCAGATTAACCTTTGTCTTTGACAATAAAGACATGTTCCTCAATGCAACCAATTGACCACACACGGCACACCCACTTTCTTGAAAACATTCGGGTGATGTATCTCTGCACCAGTTGCTGATTATGGTTTCCTTCAATTCAATAGATGGTGGAGGAGGAGGAAATGATTGCTCATCTGAGTTGTCCAATTCTTCTTTCATTTTAGTCTGAGTTTCTTCTTTTCCGCACTCATATGTTTCTGTCATTTGTTGTCTTTTGTACCACTGTTTACACAGGTCTTTATGTGATTTAATATCATGCACATGAAAAATAGAAACATGAGTATCACAGGCTGAACAATTATGCCTCATTAATGCAGCAAATAGATCTTGTCCATGTAATCTTCGTAATGTCTTTGACAAATATATACCATGTATTGTCGTTATTTCTCCAATATCCTTCACCGTCAACTTTGGCAGAAGTTCATACATAGTTAATGGCACGGGTAACCCCCGGGTACAACTGGGTGTACCCGACCCGTACCTGGCTTTACCCGTACCCGTTGCCACGGGTACGGGTTCTGGTGGGTATGGGTACGGGTACACCTAGTTACCCGGGGGTATCCCACCACAATGTGGTGGGGTGCTGGTGAGGTGTCACTGGTGAGGTCTCGAACCCCCTGCAACCTCGTGTGCAGCCCAACGTCAATTGATGTTGGGGTTGCGTACTCGCGAG
This sequence comes from Hygrocybe punicea, assembly GCA_963556145.1. Lineage (NCBI taxonomy): Eukaryota > Fungi > Basidiomycota > Agaricomycetes > Agaricales > Hygrophoraceae > Hygrocybe > Hygrocybe punicea. The sequence continues at coordinate 4,522,961 of OY744462.1, read as the reverse complement.
GTGTTGGCCAGGGGGGCGGGGACCTGGGCACTGGTGCCAGGAACCTCGCACACCGTACCCGTTATCGGCGGGTACCCACCACATTCCATCCTAAGTACCTCGCGAACAATGGGGGCACGTCAATTGACGCGCTCCGTGTTTTCGCGAGGTTGGATGGGGCTGGGGATGTCCCATGGGCGTCCGCCTCGTTTCCGTCGTCCGTTGCCCCCGTCCCCGTTCCCGTGCTCGCTGTCCTCGTCGTCGTCCCCGTTGCCGTCGTCCTTCTTGTCCTGGTCTCCGTTGTCCTCGTTGTCCCATTCCCCCGTTGTCGTCTTCCCGTTGTCGTAGTTGCCATTCCCACTTTGTCATTGTCTTCCTGTTCTCGCCGTCGTTGCGTTCGTCGTCATTCTTGTCTTCGTTTACCCCGTCGTCCTCATTCCCGTCGTCCTCGTTCTTGCTGTCATGGTCGGCCTGGGTTGTCCCTGTTCTCGGCTGCGTCCCATCTGCTTGTTGCTGTTGCCGTGTTCGCGTTCGTTTGGCGCGAGGGTGCGGGAAAAAAACCTAAAAGTATTTAAGTAGTTAGTAGAATAAATGAATAAATGAATAGAATGCTTACCTGGGGTGCCCTGGCACCCACACCCGTTGCCGTGTCATTGTTGTTGAAGGAAATCATATGTCACGGGACTGTGACAGTACCCGTGAGCTAACCCGTGAAAACCTGTACCCGGCGGCATGGGTATGGGTTTGTCACGGGTCCCGATGTGGCTACCCGTACCCGTACCCGGGCCTACCCGTAGGAAAAACCCACACGGGTTCATGTACCCGTGCAATACACTATTCATACAAAGGCATTTTAACACACAGATATTCTTTTCTATCTCCATATACAATGTTGGCTGCCTGTTGATCAAAATGATCCACGTATCCAAATAACATGTCAGAATCATGGTTGATATTATTAGACGGGAGCACGAAAGATTGAAGAAGGTTAAATTTGAATGTTGGTATTCGTTTACCACCACCAATGAAGTGATATCTATGAAGGGAATTTATATATAAAGATTTAAATGGGTTTCTGAATAAATTCAAATTGAACACAATTATATTGGAACAACTATGTCGTATTATGAAACATAGTGTGATCCACAGCAACGTTTCATGTGTTAGAGAACTAGTAATACAATGAAATAAATATGATCTGAAATCATGTCGTCTCAATAGTAATCGCATGAGCAATGCCTTGATCATTTTACAACGACATTGGACAGTGATAGGTTTGAGAAGACAATACAAAGCAAAGAGATATTTAGGAGGTAAGAAATACGTTCTGGCATATTGAATAAAACGTAATTGCATTTTGACCGCGCTATTTTTAAATGTAGTCCAAATGTATAATGGATTGATCGTCAAGTTAACTTTTGTTATTTGAATGAACTTTACACTTTGTGTTGCATTTATTTGCATCAATATTGTTGTATTGCCCTGATCTGGGGCAAACTCATGTTCTATGAGTTTTCTTTGAGAAACACCCAATTCTTGGGTCAAGGTCAATATCAAAGGCAAGGAAATTGGTTCAGGAGAGATATACATAAGTTGATTTTGGCATAGTTGTGGAAATAATGTTGCATTTGTAGATAAGTCAAACCTGCAATGCAGACACGGATGATGTTGTGGGGATTCATGAGGATTTGTGACAGTAAGAGGAAACACCTATTTAACTAGTCAAGTGGTTCGGATCATGAATAACAATTAACACAATGGGATTGATCATATGACATTATATTATTTGTAAGCTCTTCCCAAAACACCATAAGGCGTGCCTGAATCTTTAGAAATCTGTGTTTACTTTTTTAATTCCATTGCATGTTCCTGTGACATGCCTTGATACAGGCCAAAAATGCATCTGTACCATGAATAGCTGCCTTACGATCTTATTAGGGGTCTGGCTGACAAGACATTGATCAAACCGACTGAGAAGAACAATGGTACCCCCTTTTAAGATATTTTGTGGATTTAATCTTCAGAGTCTCAGTGATATTTATTTCTAGCTTGCCCAACAGACAAAACAGGTATTGAAGTTGAACAACCAGGCTGTTTGACAACTGTGCATATTTGACAATTGCTTGGTAATTCGTGGAAATTATCATTGTTCTTCATCCTTGTCAGAAATACATTGTCATTTTTATGGAGCTGTACGTATCATTCCCACACAAGTATACTGTATTATTCTGGTACCAAATAGTAATAGCTCCCCTTGGAGTGACAGTTATATCCTCCACTACAAGAGGGGGTTTTGTTACTCTTGTATCATTGTATCCTCATTTAATAGGTCCATAAAGTTCATGATTCTGGTTTCTTACATATATTCAATTTGAATTTTCGTTAGCCCGAATGAGAGTCATCTCAGGTTGTCCTTCTCAAGTTGAGTGTGTAGGTGGTTGTACGACTGAACTGAAAGTAATGCATTCACCAGGATATATTTTAGACAAACAGATTTTCAGTCAACAAGATTGATGCCTTACGTTGTATCAATGCTTACTATCATGCTCAATTCTTATGGTCATAGGACAGTAACACAAGCCATTGTAGGACATGGAGAAGATTACGAGTCCCTATAAGGGAATCGTTCTATACGGTGGATTTTTCAATTCAGGGTCACACTCTAATTTGCCAAGCCGTGGGAACAAAATTTCCAAACTGTGGGAACAATTTTGAAGCCCTGGGAATAACTATGAAACCGTGTGACTGGGCGGAGTTGAGTGTGAGAATTTGTTGTCCCAATCAGCAAGAACAATAAGGAAGCCGGATCACAGCTGCCTAGATCACATATGCCAATTTGGGAATAGATACTGTTATAGCATGGTTGCATCGCAGTTGCAAGCCGCAAATGTTTGACAACTTTGTACAACTATTGAATGCATTGGTAGTGCAATGGAATGGTTAAATGCAAACAGTGCACACTTGTTGAACATGCTGAGCAGTGTTCCACAAGGGTTCAGCAGGTTTCCCAGGTTGAGTCTGATGCATTGTCTTTGCACAAACATTTGTACGAATGGTATATTGCATGTAACTACAATGTAGGGACATATACTGAGTTTGTTAGAATTGTTAATAATGTGAACAGTGCACCCTTGTCGAACAGGCCGAACAGTGTTCGACAACTGTTCGACAGGTGTCCCAGCTTTAGTCTGGGGCATTGCAGATGCACAAACACTTTTACGAACAATGTATTGCATGTATCTTGGATGTAGCTACATGTACTGAGTTTATTAGAATTGTTAATAATGTGAACGGTGCACCCTTGTCGAACAGGCCGAACAGTGTTCGACAACTGTTCGACAAGTGTCCCAGCTTTGATCTAGGGCATTGCTCATGCACAAACACTTTTACGAACGATATGTGGCATGTATCTGCAATATACTAGCTAAGATGTACTGAGTTTGTTAGAATTGTTAACAATGTAAACAGTGCACCCTTATCGAACAGGCCGAACAGTGTTCGACAACTGTTCGACAGGTGTCCCAGCTTTAGTCTGGGGCATTGCAGATGCACAAACACTTTTACGAACAATGTATTGCATGTATCTTGGATGTAGCTACATGTACTGAGTTTATTAGAATTGTTAATAATGTGAACGGTGCACCCTTGTCGAACAGGCCGAACAGTGTTCGACAACTGTTCGACAAGTGTCCCAGCTTTGATCTAGGGCATTGCTCATGCACAAACACTTTTACGAATGATATGTGGCATGTATCTGCAATATACTAGCTAAGATGTACTGAGTTTGTTAGAATTGTTAATAATGTAAACAGTGCACCCTTGTCGAACAGGCCGAACAGTGTTCGACAACTGTTCGACAGGTGTCCCAGCTTTAGTCTGGGGCATTGCAGATGCACAAACACTTTTACGAACAATGTATTGCATGTATCTTGGATGTAGCTACATGTACTGAGTTTATTAGAATTGTTAATAATGTGAACAGTGCACCCTTGTCGAACAGGCCGAACAGTGTTCGACAACTGTTCGACAAGTGTCCCAGCTTTGATCTAGGGCATTGCTCATGCACAAACACTTTTACGAATGATATGTGGCATGTATCTGCAATATACTAGCTAAGATGTACTGAGTTTGTTAGAATTGTTAATAATGTAAACAGTGCACCCTTGTCGAACAGGCCGAACAGTGTTCGACAACTGTTCGACAGGTGTCCCAGCTTTAGTCTGGGGCATTGCAGATGCACAAACACTTTTACGAACAATGTATTGCATGTATCTTGGATGTAGCTACATGTACTGAGTTTATTAGAATTGTTAATAATGTGAACAGTGCACCCTTGTCGAACAGGCCGAACAGTGTTCGACAACTGTTCGACAAGTGTCCCAGCTTTGATCTAGGGCATTGCTCATGCACAAACACTTTTACGAATGATATGTGGCATGTATCTGCAATATACTAGCTAAGATGTACTGAGTTTGTTAGAATTGTTAATAATGTAAACAGTGCACCCTTGTCGAACAGGCCGAACAGTGTTCGACAACTGTTCGACAGGTGTCCCAGCTTTAGTCTGGGGCATTGCAGATGCACAAACACTTTTACGAACAATGTATTGCATGTATCTTGGATGTAGCTACATGTACTGAGTTTATTAGAATTGTTAATAATGTGAACAGTGCACCCTTGTCGAACAGGCCGAACAGTGTTCGACAACTGTTCGACAAGTGTCCCAGCTTTGATCTAGGGCATTGCTCATGCACAAACACTTTTACGAACGATATGTGGCATGTATCTGCAATATACTAGCTAAGATGTACTGAGTTTGTTAGAATTGTTAATAATGTAAACAGTGCACCCTTGTCGAACAGGCCGAACAGTGTTCGACAACTGTTCGACAGGTGTCCCAGCTTTAGTCTGGGGCATTGCAGATGCACAAACACTTTTACGAACAATGTATTGCATGTATCTTGGATGTAGCTACATGTACTGAGTTTATTAGAATTGTTAATAATGTGAACGGTGCACCCTTGTCGAACAGGCCGAACAGTGTTCGACAACCGTTCGACAAGTGTCCCAGCTTTAGTCTGGGGCATTGCTGATGCACAAACACTTTTACGAACGATGTATTGTATGTATCTTGGTTGTAGTTACATGTCCTGAGTTTATTAGAATTGTTAATAATGTGAACAGTGCACCCTTGTCAAACAGGCCGAACAGTGTTCGACAACCGTTCGACAAGTGTCCCAGCTTTAGTCTGGGGCATTGCTGATGCACAAACACTTTTACGAACGATGTATTGTATGTATCTTGGTTGTAGTTACATGTCCTGAGTTTATTAGAATTGTTAATAATGTGAACAGTGCACCCTTGTCAAACAGGCCGAACAGTGTTCGACAACCGTTCGACAAGTGTCCCAGCTTTAGTCTGGGGCATTGCTGATGCACAAACACTTTTACGAACGATGTATTGTATGTATCTTGGTTGTAGTTACATGTCCTGAGTTTATTAGAATTGTTAATAATGTGAACAGTGCACCCTTGTCAAACAGGCCGAACAGTGTTCGACAACTGTTCGACAAGTGTTCCAGCTTTGATCTAGGGCATTGCTCATGCACAAACACTTTTACGAACGATATGTGGCATGTATCTGCAATATACTAGCTAAGATGTACTGAGTTTGTTGGAATTGTTAATAATGTGAACAGTGCACCCTTGTCGAACAGGCCGAACAGTGTTCGACAACCCTTCGACAGGTGTCCCAGCCCCACTCTGCAGCTTTGCCATTGCAGACAGAATTGTACAAACAACATACTGCATGTATCTGCAAGGTAGCAACATTTAATATCTGCATCAGAATTTCTAATAATGCAAATAGTGTTCACTTGTCAAACATGCCGAACACTGTTCGACAACCATTTGGCAGGTGTCACATCCTCAATCTGGGGCTTTGCCATTGCAGACACAATTGTACAGACAAAATATCACATGTCTATTTGATGTAGCTACATCCACTATGTCCTTTGGAATTATAGCAATACAAACATTGTTCACCAGGTGTCCCAGGCTATTGCAATTGCACAAACAATTGAAAAACTTCTATATTGCATGTTTCTGTGCTGTAGCTATATCTACTTTCAATGCACATCATACACAATACATGATCAATCCTTGTCATCTAGGCTGATCACTGTTCAGCCAATCATTAGGCCAATGTCTCCGGTACAGTATCAGCCATTGCAGTACAACAGACACTGTCTGTTCTATAAATTCAATGTGTGTATGCGACCCATATATGTGTTATGTTTGCTGGAATTGGTTCAGGTGTGCAACGCTCATCAAACTGTTTGACAGGAAAATTGCCTCACCAGCTTTATTCAATCCAAGGCATTGCCACTGCACAAGCTGAACCAGGCATACTGTCAATTCAGGTACTCATCAAAACCAGCAATCTTATAAAATTTGTTGCAATAGAAGTGCAGTTGGTATCATTGTACATGGGATTATTTCTACAGTACTAACAGGAGGTTGTTCTTGACCTGACAAATAATGCAGATACTAAGAATTTCTAGATATAATTACTAAATTTCAACTTGAATATGTATGTTCTTCACCACACCATAATGACTGTGTCATCAATAAATTCAAAAATTAAAAGTGAATATATATAAAATTGACATTGTACATCTCAGCTGAGAGTGTTAATGAGCCATTTTTTGTAATGTCAAAGTAAAACCCCGTACTATGTCAGCAAACCTGTGCAATTTGAATTATCAAATATATGAACATGGTGGTATCAATAACAATCTAAACTGAAGTGGATCTGGTATAAATTACAGAGTAAATATGACTAATGATAAAGTAGTGAATTAGTTATATATATGAACACTACAAACTTGATATGAAAGATGCTAATTTACAATCTGATATTGGGTTATGACAAATTGTAAGGAACAGGATATAATCAATTATAAAATGTATATCATTGTAGTATGGTGTCAGAATAGTATCTGAATAGCATCAGTATGTGATAATACAGGAAATATCTATCATAGGAGGGTAACAATGCTGTATGATTGGTATACTGTACCATTTCGGTTAATTCACTGGTAAATGTGACCTGTGACACTGCCAGTGAAATAGTCAATTCATCATATTCAGTAGTGATGCGTGACATGTGGCAAAATTATCCAAGTCACATTCAACCATGTTAGCACTAGATATCCTGATTGATATCATCCAAGGTCATCTACCCAACCCAAACCTACATTGCTGTTGGAAAAACAAAAACAAACAATATCGTATAATCAAAATCTTTGTGTTAATTCTTATTCATGCTTTGAAATTTTACTTCCAACTGTTTTTAAATTTGTTCTTGAAAATATTTCAGAAATGTTGACCACCACAAGTTGCACAACTAACACTTTCATGGTGTGCCACATCCACAAAGAATATCAAAAGTTTGAAGAAATTTGTAAATCCAGAAAGAAGATCTCTATTTCAAACAATTAAAAATTGCAAATTTGTTGACAGGGTTGTGTTTTTAGGATGTTATATAAACAGTATTTTTTGTTTGTAGAAAGAAAGGACATATATCAGTAGTAATAATGCTGCAGTATTTATATATAATGGATGTTCTCATTGCCAAAGAGGGACGAGTAACTTGCCATGCAAAGCAATGGCCCACACCCCACTAGTCAGAATTGGAATATATACAGCCTATGATGTAATGTTGAAATACATACCCGGAGTTGGAGACTTCTTCAGTGGCTTCACCAGGTTGAGCTTCTCTACAATAATGCCTGCTTGCTCCGAAGCAACATCCAATTTCCTCCTCTTTGCCATCTTGCCGTCCTCGTGACCATCACTGGGAGACATCTTTTTGGGTTCGGGAGGTCCGTCGTCGTTGTCCATGGTTATATCATTATCAACATCCAACAACCCCGCCCACTCTGGTCCTAAAATGTCCAACTTCGCGGATTCCAGTGCCACAACATCCGGCTCGGGGGTGATGGGTGGCTTAATCTCCATTGTCAATTTCTCCGATGCCGATTGCCGGGTTGTGCACGACGACCCAATTTCAACAGCGACTGCAAGATGTCAGTGCATTAATCATAACAAGGTGAGCAACGTACGCATTTGGGCCTTAGACCGCTTCTTCTTTACCGGGGCTACCTCCTCCTCCATCTTTATGTCATCTATACATGAATAAATGTGTTGGATCATCATTTTGATATTCGGAATTCAATAACTCACCGTTATCGTCATCCTCGGCTTTGGACTTGATTGCGTGTTCTGTCATGATGAAGGGTTTGCATGTATGACAATCACAGACAAAGAAAGTACTTACTGGACTTGGACTTGGGCTTGGGCTTCTTTTTGTCCTTCTCGGACGAATTGTCTGCGCCACCTGAATATTCAATACATCCATATACCGGTATGATTGAAAATTTGTACAAACCAGCGGATGCCTTCTGTTTTTTGACTGATTTTGACTTGGCTTTGCCCTTGCCCTTGCCCTGGGGAACCGGCTCCTCTGCAAATGTATTATATCATTAGCACAATCACACATGTAATTCTAGATCACACCTTCATCATCGTCTGCCACATCGACATCGACGAGGACACTATGTCCTTTACACCAAGCAATAACATGACCGATGATTTCAAGCTTTGTGGCATCCGGAAGCCCACCGAACAACCAATTTGCCAAGGTTCCGCTGTGCCATGCTGGCACGGATTCGTCGTATTTTGCCCAATCTATGATGCCAGACGTGAGAATTCATTTGGCCAGAAATGCATATATACTCACCTAGATCCTCGGGCTTGATCTCGGTGTTCACGGCGCCATGTTGAATCAAAGCCAATGGAGAATGTTTCCCGACATAAAATTCTTTCAGGAGCCAATCGTCGAAGATCTTGCTTCGCCAGTCATGGGTAACCTCGTTTGCCCGTTTCGCCACCAAGACTTCTGCCCAAATTTCGTCCCTGACGGTGTCGGTATACTTGAGGTAATCCCGAAGTGAATTGGTCCCTTCCTTATCATTTTTGACGTAGTCCGGCGAGTAGTGGGGTGCCTTGTTGTATGCGATGGCAGCTGTCGCATAGATGTACATATCCATTTGATAAATCAAGCGACGGAGCAGTTCCTCATATCGTTCGGGCATTTCACGCCATAACTCGCCTCGGGCGGTGGCATCGTGCGGGTGAGTCTTCAGTACATATAAGTTATGAGAAAAGATGGGGACGGTGCCGGAGTCCTTGTTGGGTGCTGGAATCTTGGGCAGGACCATGTACTGGATTTGGAAGATGCGATGGAGCTCCTGCAGCTTTTTGGGCGGCGCATCGGGCCAGTACTTGAAGGCCGCAGGATTGATGGCAGGGGTCGAGGTTTTGATGACTGGCAAGGACATGGTAGATGAAATAAACATTTTTTGGTCGACGTGTGAGGCAATTTGAGAGCAAAAGAAAAAGGGCAGATCTTTTACTCAACGTTCCAGACTATGAATACAGATGTCACAACCATGTGACCAGATCAATCGCCACATGTTCAACCTCATGTTCGGCTTCTTTGCATAAACAACAAATCTATTTATTTATGTTTTTGATGTGGCTTGAGCTTAGAAGTTGTCCAAAGCTAATACTGACTTGTTGGATGGATGTAGAAGGACTAGGTATACTACACCAAACATGTTGTTTGGTGTGTTCGGTCACCAGACATATTTGGTGGATGTCCATCAATCGGTATGACTAGATATACTACACCGAACACATCAAACATGTTTGATGTGTTCGGTGGACATGTTCGGTCAAAGTTGGTAAACCAATATAACTAGATATATGACACCGAACACATCGAACATGTTCGATGTGTTCGGTGGACATGTTCGGTCAACGTTGTTCAACCAATATAACTAGATATATGACACCGAACACATCGTACATGTTTGATGTGTTCGGTGGACATGTTCGGTCAACATTGGTAAACCAATATAACTAGATATATGCCACCAAACACATCGAACATGTTCGATGTGTTCGGTGTAGATGCGGGTTCAGGGTGGCTTCGGAACTATATAAAGAAATAAGATCCTAACCAGAGGGTGTCAGCGTAGAAGTGACTGGATAAGTCAGTGTCGGGAATAGTAGTAAAAGGAAGGGAATGTTAGTAAAAGTAAAGCCACCGCGTAAAACTGGACTAATAACGACGAATCCGGTGATGAACAGAGTAAAAACGGACAAATAATAAAGAACCCGACGATGCCGACGATGTCGGGTATGGCGGGTCAGGTCGGGTCGGGTCGGGTCAGAAACAATGAACGAATATACGGAAACAACGATAAAGACGACGAAGTGGACTATAAAAAGCTAAGGGTCTACATGGACGAGCATTTGAAGGGATTAAAAGGCGATTCTGACTAAAGGGAAACAGGGACTAAGGGTATGTTATTTTGTACGGTCGTCGGGGACTGTTTTTATAGTACAGGAAACAGTAATCTACTTTCGGACATGTCTACTTTGGCCGATGGTAAGCTACAAAGAAAGGTTGGAATGGGGATGTGGAAAGGGGGGTTGCAAAGCAACGAAGACAGGAAATGGAGGGGAAAATGAATATGCAAGGAAAAGATCTAGAAAGTCCTACATATCTCCGAAAGGACGAGGGGATGCATAAATAAAGTAAATCCGAAGTCGGGGATTGAGTCCGATGAGATCCATCTTCTAGAATTGGAACTCCGAGGTGTTTGAGGCTGCCGGATTTGGTCCGAAAGCGGCTGTGTCAAAGCGGCATGTGTCGGGTTACATCGGTCACGTCGGGTCACGTCACGTCACGTCACGTCGGGTTACGTCGGGTTTGAATGCAAGTCGAATGGTGGCAACGGGTTGGTCCAGATTCGTGATATATCGATGATACGGACTCAGAGGGACGTCGACCCTCTACATCGGTGTAGTATATCTAGTTATATTGGTTCAACAACATTGACCGAACATGTCAACCGAACACATCGAACATGTTCGATGTGTTCGGTGGCATATATCTAGTTATATTGGTTTACCAACGTTGACCAAACATGTCCACCGAACACATCGAACATGTTTGATGTGTTCGGTGTGATATATCCCGTCATACCGGTTGATTAACATCCACCGAACATACCGAACAAATCGGACATGTTCAGTGGATATTGCTCCTTCGACATTTAAATGATTACATTGCTGATCAACGTGTTTGGCACGTGTTTGTTGTTTTATCATTGCCACTCTTGTCAGGTGACATAATTCCGACGTCTTATAATTACAAGGTTTGTGGAATTGTCACCACCCTCCATCAACCACCCTGAAAGTAATCAATTGTTAAGGTATTGATGTATTGATTATATCCCTGTCTGTTCCTCATACCACCCCTCCGAAATCCTGCCTAGGTCCACAAACATGCCATATAAGAAGGAACTTGGTTATGAACTTTGCATGCACATCTGCCCTGGTCGAAAATGCGACTCTCCAAAAACGAAATGTCTTTTGTGGAAGAAAGAAGGCAACTCCTGCCAAAGACATGCCGGATCCGCACAGCAACATCCCAAATGCGTTTCATCTGGAATCTGTCCGCAATCGTTATGTCTTGGTTGCAACATACGTGAAAATTGGCAGGCTGTCCGCAATGCGACGGCCGCCGAACTCGATCTCCTTCCACGCAAAATGCTATCATCTGACTCTGAGATGGAAACATCATCTGACTGTGAAATGGAACCGCCAACCACTGTAAGCAACAATGAATGCCGTATAACCACATTAAGCAACAATGACGGCCGTGTTTTCAAAATCCTCTTTATCCTCGACCCGACCACATGTATCGCAAGCAAAGCCACTGCCATTAACGATCTTGCATTCGTCACCACGACCATTTCCGACATTGAACTCGACACCATTTCCCATCTTGATGGTTATGTCCATATCATCAAATCATACAAGAGTCGCTATTCAGCATGTATTCAAGAATGGGTAATGTCTATTGTTTAATTTGTGGATTGTTGATACTGAAACACATTTCACAACAAACAGGTTTATATCGGTATGTGACTACATCATGAGGATGGAGCCCGGCGCTTCAATGTCAAATACATATTTTGGCCTGAGTTCCTTCACGCAATACTTCGCTATCAAGACAAAGGCGATACGTGGCAAAGTTCGCATCGGCAGATTGTGTATTTGGTGGTGTGGATATGGGAATGTCATATATGTAGGTTTGACATCGCTTTAATTAATTCTGCTCCGTTTTTGCTGCATTATACTGATGTCTTGACAGCGGTAACCAATACGGATTGACACTGGAAAATGTGTCAATTTTCATGACTGGCATGGACGAACTCTGTCGAACGGTACACATCTGGCCACCTCCGAAGCAGATGAACACGGTCCATTCAAAATGGATACAAAATCAAAACTTGCTTCATGTCGCTTTAAACATAACGCATACGATACGCCCCCAAGCAAAACTATTAAACGATGGCAACCAATTCCCACTGAATATTGTCTTGAAACGGACACACAGCGACACCGGTCATCACGTCCTATTACCTGGCGACCCCAAGCAAAATTGGGAATACATGCGTAATAACTGTGAAGTTCCAGGTTCGCGTTGGTTTGGGCAAATGTACATCGAACCACTGAGTAAGATGGGCGAATGGCGTGTGTTTCTAGTTGGTGGAAAGGTCATGTATACGGTGCACACCCTGTACAACAAAGAAAGCAAGTCTTGGAAGTGGGATATCGTCTCAAGTTTCTATACCTTGGATGAGTTAAAGTGAGTGCCCTTCATTTTCACTTGTCATATCATATGCATGATTGTCTTACCTTTGTCAGAATATTTCAAATGCAGGGGACTCTATTGAAGACGGTCACGTGCAATCCAGACAGGGGTGCCATTTCTATTCGAGAGCAAGGCAGAAACGAGTTCTTCAATTTTGTCCCAAAGACCTACGAAGGGCTTCATGCGATAGAGTCCAATATGGTTGGTGGAAAACCATCGATGAGTGTCTTTTGCCGTATGGACATATCACTCATTGTGGATTCCAAAATGGACACTGTGTCGTATTTCGTGAACGAGGTGGAACGTTATCACACATGCAGCCTCTGGTCGAACATGAAGTCAGGTCCAAAATCCGTTCGAGCACCCATTGGTTCATTGGCAGACACTTTTGCAGGGGTTTTTTATAAATGGTTGGTTGACATCAAAGGTCCATACTCATATTTGTAATATTATCTGTACAGTCAATGGAACGGTTCGCTTTTATTCACAAGACAGACGTAAGATACAAAAATATAAATGATGCTAAGTGAAGCAATCATTTCGGCACTCCCAAGACCATGACCCATTGCACATTGAGTGAAATGCTCTTCATCATGTCATCTACACGCTTGAATGTATTGATGGTATGTCCAACAACGACACAGGATCCTGCAGGGATATTGTGCGGGAAGATGGGCAGTTGCTGGAGCGATATGAGAGTGGACGTGAAGTCCGCTTTGACTTTGCGTGCATCATAGATGGGCACTGACAACACATACTTAAGATATCATTTTATATTAGACGACCGGATGCTTACCAATATCGTAAAATGATAGAGCGGCCTTATGATAAGATGGAGTGGGTCGACGAGTGAATGGACTAAGTTGTACATTTTTGGATGTCGATGCCTCTATGAAAATCGATTAAAAATTACAACTAGAAAAGATTAATGCACATACTGGGAGATGTATCCATTCCACTTGCTGTGGTTGTTGAGAAGGACACATAGTCCTTATACAGTTGGGCCCGAAATTTGGACTCACGAATCACCATTCCAATAGCACCGACATATCGCTCCCATTCTCCTTGAAGTAGTGCACCCTGTATAACCTTGACCAGCTTTGTATTGCCACCAATCTTGGGCTCATCGAGAAAGCAGGACTCCACTATGATGACCGATGTAAAGATTGTTGGCATTCCACCTCCGACTGCATGAAAGAAGTTGCGACCAAAAGCACCAGTGGAAATATGGGCAGGGTTATCACGAGAGAGATTAGAGTACCTCCCAGATCTATCAAAGGTAATGGCGGAAAGCAATAACCTATATTATATCAAATGAATTGACTGGATCCACCTGAAACTGTCTTTGAAACAACGTACTTTCTGTTGATCTTGTAGATGTCAGTGATAATATCACTGAACTGTGGGTTGCCATTTCCAATTGCACTGGACCAGGATACCATCGCTGCTGCCCTATATAGTTATGAGTAAATGACAAGGGTATGACTGCAATGACATACTTGATGTTGACGCAGTCTTGGTAGGTGTCAACAAGTTGAGGATCCCTCGTGCCAATATCAGACTCATCAACGTTCGGAGATGGTAAACTAGATTCACGACATCTACATCAAACACCACGGTGTAATAACATCCAACACACCTGGTGACCTGCGTCAGCGCATAGGTCAGATCTCCTTCATCGCCACTGGAGCCTTTATCATCATCGGTATCATCGAGCATGATGGCCTTCGTGGACTTGGACTTCTTGGTTGGAGTATTAGAAACACTGTTACGATTAATGAATGAGAATATTCATATCTGCAGGTAAAATAAACACGAAATTGGCTTATCGGGGTTCTTCATTAAGGCTACTTTGCGACGATGCCTAAACAGTCAAACAATTTGTTTGAACAAATGGATGTGTCTATGATAACCGAACAACTCACTTAGAACCGTAATCCTCTTCCTCTTCCTCCTCTTCCTCACCGTCTCGTGATTGATTAGATGCAGCTTTAAATTTCTTGGAGGGGGAAGGCGTTTTACTATAGATAACCTGTCAATGATGAGACAACACCTATGAAAAATATTTACACATCGTCATCATTGTCGGTGACATTGGGAGATGACATTCGATGTTTATTTCCACTGTAACAGATTGATATCATGTTAGATATATTTGATATTGAAACACTAACACGTCTTTAACGTTGCGAAACTTGACGGAATGCCTAGGAGGATATTAATATTTGTTAACTCATATTAGATAACAATGATATGTGATTATAGATACCTTGTGAGCATTGACGGTGCCATTACACTGCCAGTGCTTTGAATACTGACGGCATCATCATTAGCATCGGACAAAGCCACACTGTCCATTCGTCAAAAATAGATAATGAATAAAACGATGACACATACATATCATCATCAGCCCAAGTCTTGATAACCATCTTTCGCTTCTCGATTGTTGCAGAAGGCCGTCTTTAGTGCATGCAATAGAAACTTCAGTAATACCGAGTAAAATAGGGACACATACATGGTGGCCTTGGGTTTTGCTTTCGAGTTTGATTTCGTGGCAGTGGACTTCTTGGGAGGCATTGGAGCGTGGTAAAAGTTGATGGAATAGTGGATATCATCTCCACTCACGCTTTCAATCATTCAAAAACAATAAGCTATGAATTTAAGATGAATCGGTGAATCCAAAACTTCAACAATAACATCAGAAGATCCACCATTGGCACATGCTCATATACCAAATGAGGCTTCTTGGGCCATGTACTCCATGCAAAGCGCAAAGGTATGCATGAAAAATGGATGACTGTCCACATGATATTCGCCACAAGTTTATACTGGTAGATTTCATGAATTGTTGATAAACTCAATTAAAGTTAGGAATGGAGACTAAACAAAAAGGGGTATTCATGAAACAAAAATGCATAATGCCAAATTAAGAAACATGGGGTATACTAACAAATATTGATGCATAATGGATAGGAGCTAATTCCAATGCTGTGCATACATATCCTGTGATGCAGAATTAATGCGGAAAGGCTGGAGTACATGCTTGACTATACCATATCCAAACCAGACAGCTGACAACCAACATTATGTGGTGCATTTGAAAGACATGGAAAGGATCCGTATTATGCAAAATGATGCAAACTTCAATATTCAAGAATGCAGTACAAAAACAAAAACAAAACGGATCCTGGAAGCTATCATCACATGGACATCAAAAGCCAATATGGATATGATCGGTGTGAGGATGATGGCGGAAGATATAATCCATGAAGTGGATGAAATTGTGCCACGCAATATACATCTCACCACTGCTTTGTACGTGATGGACAACTATTACAACTTCAAGGGTGCATGTTAGCAATATCCACCATATATATACTGGCTAGTATTTGACACCGAATTGACAGCTGAACATCTGCAGGAAATCATATCTGCATGCTTAGACAATGATGAAAGTCAGCTTGCGAAGGCCACAAACGTAAGTCATTGGATTTGAAAAGGTATATCATATTGACCGCATTGCCAGATTTCAAATGTCAATATTGTGCATGTTGACTCTCCAAATTGCTGGAAGTTTACACTTCCAACCAATGATGAATCCGAACATCAAGAATTGGTATTAAGTTTGCAAGCGATTTTGGTGGCGAAAGATCTTCCACCTATAACAACCAGGTATGTGCTAAATTCGTATCAATTCCTTGAATACCATTCTGATGAACCACTGTAATAGTCAACCGGAATGCCGAACACCCTTCATACGTCAAAGCATAGTTGTAACTGGCCTTGATACAACAGGCTTTCAATCCTATATCGATAACCTTTGGATTCTGCACCAGAAACTGGCTCGTCAATTTCCTGACAAAGCAATGCAAGCTTTTATGCCTTCTACATACATGGATTACATGGCACTCGCAATAGGAACCCGATATTTCACTGATCGCTGACACGACAACTCTTCCCCTCACATTCCATTCGAGCATGCCATCGATCCAAAAGGCATATTAACCTCACTTGCGAATTCCCGCTACTTTCATGGCCAGGACAATTGCGTACTTTATTACAAGTTGAAGTCTGATAGAAATCAACATTGGTGAGTGACAATGAATTGGGATCACATCCCTACTGATGGAAATATTTATTAGCTTCATTCCAACAAACCCAACTTGCTTTAGAATCGGTGATATAGTGGAGGTGCAGTTTACAATATCGGCAGTTCCGGTAAAGAAGAATAAATTCAAGATGATTCTGAATCTACAGTCATTGGCACTGGTAGACAGTGACTTCACAGAGGTAACACTTCAATACATCAAGAATTAAACGAATACTGATGTATATTCTCAGGAAGCAACTATGATTCGCAACAAGACAGCTTTGCCTACGCCAACTACACAGCCCAGAATAGCCACCAAACGGCATGTTGGGTATGTGGAAGAGGGTAATGATGCAGAGGGTGTTGTGGAAACAAGGCGACGCTTCAATAATATGAATATAGACTGATGCTGATGTATAATATTGTATGTACTCAAACTGTTGATATGTTACAGCTGTTTTGCTATCTGATGGCAGCAACTGCACTGTTTTGAATCAATTGAGAAATTTGGACTTGGTAGAATTTTGGGTGCTGTGTTTTGTATCTCATGAAATACTATTTGGATTAAGATGGTTATACAGGGAAAGTTGTACTATGTCTTGAGGGCTATCTACTCCTGTAATTACATTTGGACAATATTTAGGATATGGTGAGTTGTTGATGAAATAAAAAGGTAGACCAGTACTTTTTGACACCCAAAATGATACTGTCAAATTAGCACATCGAAAGAGCTCATATGAAGAAGACTGGACGGAGAAAGTTGTTCATCTTTTCAAGGCCTAGAAATACATATATCATATTCTTCTTTATTTTTGTCCTTTGAGCCGTTATTGCATCTGTACTATGTTTGTCTGTCATTAGGCTCGAAATACAACCAGAATCATAAACTGTATAACCATCTTGATCCAAGCAGTATTTCATGAGATACAAAACACAGCACCCAAAATTCTATTAAGTCCAAATTTCTCAATTGATTCAAAAAGGTGCAGTTACTGCCATCAGATAGTACAACGGCTGTAAACCATTGAAAGTTGTAAATCACAATGATACATGGAACCATTCTGAATACATCGGTTTACTATGAAATGTGTCTTCTATATACTGTAATTGAACTTTGGCTATTGATTCAGGCATCAAGCATTGATAACACATATGTGACATGTCCAGATATTGTATTCTTCAATCATTGTTATATTGTGACTCTGCAATTTGAGGATCCACAATATACAAGAGGTGTGCCTTTGTGCTGAAAAGATGAGAATGAGCTATTGAAAATCCATTATCTACCTATAATCCAGATGTAATGTTTGCATATTCTCTTTGTATCACCACTGGATAGCTAACTATATCCAATGTTCAATGTGTACTGATCACATATGACAATAGTAACCTGAACATATTGACCGAACACATTGACCGAACACACCAGTTTTAACATGTCCAATATGTTCGGTTTGTGGTCCACAAAACTGAATTACAATTCATTGTACAAATTCAATCAAACAACCTTTACTTCTCATATGTGATGCATAACTTTTTGTTCAAAGACGTGTCATATTAACTGGACAAAATCTGCAGGTGCAACAAGCATATTTACTCCTTTATATCTAAATTGATGACAAAATTCACTGCTGTACTGAGAAGCATTAGTTTGTGTTTACCTATGTTGCTATGTTCCTGCATTGATACCATTGGATTGTATCTTGGCCCAGCCTTCACTTCTTCCCATCCTGCCATAAATATGATGCTTTGCTATTTAATAATTGCTTTCCCATCATATTAGTTTGTTCTGGCATGATTGGAGCTTCTCTTGGACTAATTATGTTCCTTGTCCTTTTGTCTTGATGTCATATCATTATGCAGTTGACTGCATTTATTGTACTATTTTCATGTCCTTTGATGAAACATCAACAAATTATACACCTCACCCTTATAAGCCCATTCAATGAATACATTGAAACAACATCTGAGGTACCAATGTGTGAACTCCATAGTTTCTCAATGTTGATAATTCTGCTTGCACTTGCTCTGCTTCAATATGGGATGTCAAATGTGACACATAATGCACATCCAACAACTGTCCAGACTTTTATTTCTGCTATTATTTGTGCAATTGCAATGCCCCAGAATCAGGTAGGGACACCTGCAAAACACTTTGCATTGTCAATAATTATAATGCACATTGTACATGCATCTACATTACAGATACATCCAATATGTTGTTCATACAGATGTTTGTGCAAGTGGAATGCCCAAGATTGAGGCTGGGACACTGACCGAACACTTTACCAAACACATCGAACACATTTGGGCCTGTGTTACAAATAGTCACTGCCTGCATTATCACTAATTCTAATGCACATTATACATGCATCTACATTACAGATACATCCAATACATTGTTCGTACTGATGTTTGTGCAAGAGAAATGCCTAAGATTGAGGCTGGGACACTGACCGAACACTTTACCGAACACACCGAACACCTTTGGAGCTGTGTGACAAATAGTCACTGCTTCCATTATTATTAATTCTAATGCACATTGTACATGCATGTAGATTGCAGACACATTAAATACATTGGTTGTACAGATGTTTGTGCAAGGGGAATGTCAAAGATTAAGGCTGGGACACTGACTGAACACTTCGAATGCCTTTGGACCTGTTTGACAAATAGTCACTCTTTTCATTATCAACACTTCTAATACACACAGTAGATGTAACTACATGACAGATAGCACTTACATATTTTTCATTCATACACGGCACATTGCATTACCAATGCCTGTGATTATTATAAGACACTGATTGCAATTGCAATACCAACAAAATATAACACTACCCATTTCCAAATTGGCTGCTGTGATCTGGCTGCCTTATTGTTCTTGCTGATTGGGACAACAAATTCTCACACTCAACTCCGCCCAGTCACACGGTTTCATAATTATTCCCAGGGCTTCAAAATTGTTCCCACAGTTTCACAAAATTGTTCCCACGGCTTGGCAAATTAGAGTCTGACCCTGAGTTTGAGAATCCACCGTATAGAATGATTCCCTTATAGGGACTCGTAATCTCTGGGTATTATAATATCTGACTTAAATCCGAAGCTTCAAATGCACATTGGCTACTAGTTCAGGGATATCTTTAATACCTTTTGAATACTCTGTTTTGTTTAGGATGAAACCTTAACCTTAGAAGTGTATCTAGCTGACTAAAGCTGACTAAAGCTGACTAATGAACTGATTGGACTGAGTGAGGTGCGTTTCCGCTCGTTCTTGTCGGTTTCGGTTTCATTTATTCGTAGAACCACGTTCTGGTCCATTGGGGTTGATACCGGCTTGGCATCCTTCATTCCGGCCTTCGCGAGGATCTTCCAGATATAGCAGCTTTGTGATAGAGTGACTTTCCATTGTTGGCGGTCTTGTTTGATATGGATTCCGAGCAGTAACATTGGCTTTCCAATGGCCGTTACTGTGTATTTTTCTTTCAACTGGTTGATTACCTGCTGATTCATCGCTTGGTTGTTTGCGTAAGCCATGAGGTCGTTGACCCATATGAGTACGATGGAAAAGTTTTCACCTTCCTGATAGTAGTACGTGCAGTAGTTGGTCCGCAATCTCATATAACGAAATTCCTTCATCGTGTTATCGAAATCCATGTTCCATACGTTTCCGGTTTGCCTGAGACCATATATAGGGCGTATGAGGCAGCAAACCCGTCCGGTTCCGTCCTCAAATTCTGCTGGCTGCTTCATGTACAGCTCCTCCTTCACCCATCCGTTAAGGTATGCGCCTTTGATATCCATCTGCTGGATATCCCAATCCCTGACTGTGGAATATGCGAGCAACGTCCGTAACGTCTCGAACCGCATCACAGGAGTGAATGTTCCAGTTTCACTGAAATCCGCTCCGGGCTTCTGTGAGAACCCCTGGGCTACTAACCGGGCCTTGTGCCTAGCGATTGCGCCCGTCTCATCGCGTTTCTGGTGGAAAACCCACTTGCTTCCAATGGCTTCCCACCCCTCCAGTAAGTCTATGAGTTTCCAAACGCCCATTTCCTGTAGCTGATCAAATTCCTCTTTCATCCCTACCTTCCAGTTCTCCCAATCTATGGCTTCCCTGGCTTCCCTTAAATCCCATGGGTCCTTGTCGGTGAGACTGCTATCCTGCTGCATTGCGCTCAAGAATGCATATGCTATGGTTGTTTCCGCGCTGACTTTTTCCTTTTGTTTCGCTGCGGATGATTCCATTGGTCTCCGTACATCAAGCGGTTCGCATATCTCGCGTTGTGTCAGTTGTGCACGCAGGTTGTTTAACTGTTGGTAGTTGCGGTCGACTCCTCATGTTGCTCTCGGTGGGTATGTTATTTCGGTTTCCAGTCTGTGAATGGCCCTTTCCGGTGCCGTTACAGTGGGTTCCAGTGATTCCATTGCGGGTTCCGGTGGTTCCAGAGTTTGCAAGTTGTTGGATTCACTCTGCTCCCCCTCGAATTGCAAACCCGGTAAGTCGGATACAATCCGGACTTCCTGCAATGCCCCATCCTCATGAAATGCAACATTCCATGATATTTTAACAGTCCGCGTTGTGGCATCGTAGTATCGGATAGCCTTCTGCTACTCCAGAAATCCTACAAACTTCATCTTAGCTGATCGTGGTGCCAGCTTCGATCTTTTTCCGCCTTGATATAAGACCCAAACATCACATCCGAACTCCCAGAAATGCGATACATCTGGCTTCTTGCCAGTCCAGGCTTCATGCGGAGTCATTCCGTCTAGAGCCTTGGTGGGGGATCGGTTTCAAATGTATGCTGCATGTGCAATGGCTTCCGGCCAAAGGAATGCGGGCAGGTTTTTAGCGATCAACATCGCGCGGGCTAACTCCAGTAACGTGCAATTAAATCTTTCTGCCGTTCCGTGTTGTGAGGGTGAGTAAGGGGCCATTGTTTCAATGACAATTCCCTTCTCTGCTGCCTATCTCTTGACTTCCTTGTTGACGAGTTCCTTTCCGTTATCAAACCGCAAATATTTAGGGTTTCGATCAAACTTCTTCTCAATCATGTTAATGTAAGCCTTGATGAGTTCCATCGCCTGGCTTTTCCGTTTCATAAATAAAGTGGTTACAGTGCGTGTCATGTCATCCATGAATGAGATATAGTATCTTGATCCTCCGATGGACTCTACATGTGCTGGGCCCCAGATGTTGCTCAAAGTCCACTCTCCGGTGACTTTGGATCATCCATTGGCCTCTTTCAGAAATGGCTGGATGGCTTGCTTCGCCTAAATGCAAGCCTCACAGGTTTGGGAAGGGACACTCCCTTCGTCGATTTCTAGACCCATGACTAACCCCTTTCTCTGCAGGGTCTCGAGTCCGCTCATTCCAATGTGTCCATATAGGCGGTGCCATTCATCCCAAGACATTTTCTTTGGTTTGGCTACATTTGCCTTTTCCGGCGTGCGGGATTGCACTTGGGCGTTCAAACGGTATAGTTGTCCATCTTTCTGGTCTGTTCCGACAAGTTTATTCTCCTTCATATAGAGCCTGCATATTCCGTTGTGGAAGTTAACCCATCCACCGCTTTCATCGAATTGGCTCAGTGATAGTAGTGAGTTCTGTGACTCCGGTACATGTAGTACATCTCATAGCTGGTACTGTACGTCCTTTCTGTCCACTGTGAAGTGTAAGACGACGGTTCTGCGACCAAGAGCTTGAGCAGCTACCTTTCTTAGTCCTTGAACGGTAGCTTCGTCCAGAGTTTTGTACGTGATAAATGCATTTCGGGAATTGCTGATGTGACTTGTCGTTCCGGAATCCAGTAACCAATCGTAGTTTGAAATATTGTCTGTATTCACTGCATATGCTACATCCTGTAACATATTATTGACATTGTCCGCAGCTTGATTCGATCGGTTCTGTTGGTTTCCACCCTTTCCGGCACCCTTTCCTTTCCCTTTCAGCCCTTGCCCTTCCTTTCTGCCACCTTTAGACCAGCAGTCCTTCGCCATATGTCCCTTCTTGTGGCAGTTGAAGCATTCTGTTTCAGAATCGGCCACTTTCTGCTTTCTGTTACCCTTTCCGTCATGCTTTCCGGTGAACCTCCCATGCATAGCGATGTTGTTAGGATCTCCGCTGCGCTCACGGCACCTGTGGTCTTCCTCCAATAGGATTGCGACTAGCTTGTGTGACGTCAATGACGTTCCGTCCTTCCTCGAGCCTAAATCCGCTGATGTATACAAGTCCCAACTGTCTGGTAAGGAGGATACAAGTATCATTGCGAAGTCTTCATCGGAAACGAGGCTTCCCATCAAGTGGAGTTCCTCCTGCAGTTTCCGGAGCTTCGATATGTGCTTGATTAGGTCGAATCCTTCTTCGGCAATCGACTGGTACAATGCGCATCACGTCACTAATATTCCGAGCTTCCCCCTGGATTCCTTTACCAAGGTTAGCTGCTTCCACATCTCACTCGCCGTGTGTGTGCCAATGATATGTATCATTTCCACATCGCCAATTGTGAGCTTGATCTGTGTCCTCGTCTTGGCATCTCCGCCGTGCCATTTCTTCATTGCCTCAGATTCCTCTGATGTTGGACGGGATGCGTCCGCCGGTACAGGGGCCTTTGATTCCGCATCAATGTACGTCTCTAACGCAAGATCCCGAAGCACGGCTAACATCCGTCTCTTCCACGGCATCCAATTTTTTCCCTTCAATAACTCGATCCAGTATGATCCCGATGTGTGCGTGACTTCGTCCATCATAGTTGGCTAGTATACGAGGTAGTGATGTTTGGAGGTGCGTGATCGTGTTTCCGTTAAAGCCATTCAGGACTAATAACCTATTAGAATATATAGTTTGCAGTGGTTGTTGACCGCTAAGATATTTTGTGTGGAATGAATTATATTTGCCTCTCTCTGAGAGAGTTTTTATACTACTAGCTAAATCTACTAGAAGTTTCCTGTGGTGAGTAGAATACATGCTGTGCTTCAGCATTATTCATCGGACGGGTGTGTTTGAGTTCCGGGGTCACGTGATACGGATTACTAATCCTTTCCGTGACTATTCGGCCACTATTCCCAACACAAGTTATAATCCTCATGGTCCTCATCATCTTTGCTCAGTCCTCTACCTGCGCATGGACCAATCAACAGAATCAGTCATGTGCTCTTCAACACAAAGTTTTTTAGTGCTTTTTAGCAGCTTTGCACTCCATAGCTACTCTTCAGTAATTGTTAGGCTCACCCCCAATGTCCCTGTCGCTTCGTTATACTTTCTACAACCAGTTGTGCCTCCTGGGCCACACAGGCCATTTCATCACACAGTCACAGCCACATCACACATTGGACTCCTTTGTATTTGGTCGATTTGACCCCCCTACTCTTATTTTTATATCCCAATGCACTGGGCAGTCGACTGCCCACTGATTCCTGTTGAAAAACAGACCTGATAGTCCCACAAACGGCCCCAAACGACCCCAACATGTAGTGCAATCCACGCATCAAACATCAACAGGAGACCCGATAGACAATGGAAAACACATGCCATGCAATGGGTGTTGCATGTGCACTCATAGGTACACCCATCCCCATCATCCCCGTGGTTCCCTTGCAGGAAAATGCATTCGCTGTCATGACCCAAAATGGTTTTGGGTGTAATGGCATGGGTTTACCATCGGACCATGGACTTTTCAAGTGCAAGACTATGGATGCACACCTACACTCATTAGTACCCATTTTATGCCTTTCCACATTACGCATGCTAGTGAACAGACACAAATAGCATATATGCTTACCTTTATATTATTTATTATGGCTTCACTAGCAATGCCCAGTGTGACGGCGAGTTCTGTTGTAGACCCGAATGGGAATCTACGAAAAGGGGTGATCAGCTAAGAAGTGATCAGAGGAGTTTAGTGTCTTTGTAGTGTCTAATCAATCCAACCCGAATCCAGGGGTTCTGGATCAGAGGGGAAGTGTAGAGAGTGGAGTTACGAAGACTAATATGGAGACGATACGAAGGGAGGACTAAGAAATAGAACTGAAGGGGAGCGATAACCTGTATTTTCTATATGGTTGTAGTATAAGAGTACATCTTTTATACTACTGGGAGAGATCCTGTGCTGTAGTAACTATGTACTACAACCGAAGGCTGTAACTGATGGTAGAGAGGTGGAGCGGAGTATAGGGGGAATGGTGCTATGTACTAAGTAACGGGAAATGAAGATATATCATATGTAACTATATACATACTGATTCCGGGTCGTTAGAGACATTGCATCTTGAGTATGAACGATTCCGGAGGCGGAATCTGGAGCGGAATCGAGGGAAAGGACCGGAAATGGGCGGAATCGATGATACGTGAATGGGAATGGACGAGGACGAAGTGGGATATGAAGAGGATTCGGGTCCAGAGGGCCCGGAGCCTCTACACCAGACCTAGCCATTTATGTATGGTGCACAGAGGCACATCTCCCACTCATTAGTATTTATTATATATTTCTCTGTATTGTGCATGCAAGGAGACAAGCCCAACTAGCATTCTTACCTATACTAGCAGTAATGTTGTTTACTTGTATTGATCAAAAGCGGCTCAGCTAGATAATGGGAAATGATTAGATAAGATGTAAACAAGACCATAAGATAATGATAAGATAGGATGCATCAGAGAGTGATTGATAGTCTGCTTACATAAAGACAATGGAGGTCTATTGTTCTGATCAGTCTATTGTTCTAAACAGTGCAAATGGAGATAGAGCCCATTGTTCACAGCCTCTTTGATGCCATCCATTGTTCTCATGACTCAGTCCCATTGTTCTCACTTTCCCATTGTTCTCAGTCCCCCATTGTTCTCCAACAGTATAAATAGGGTGTTACGGATCACGGTCTTAATTGCGGGCTCCGGTAACAAGTAACCAAACAGAGGATGAGTTAAAGATATAAGTGAGTACAAGGGTAAGGAAAGGGGGAAGATTGTCTGGGTTGTCAAGGTAGCGATCTGGGGAAGCGTAGCTAAACTAGACTTAGGGTATACTGACTACTTCATTTGGGTTTAAATACTGAATGACTTCAGGGTAGGCTTCTTCGTCAAAATGTGTGGCTGCAAGGAGGCTGAGCTCTGGGATGAACGGCGTCTTTGCTTGCTTCATGGTCTACATGTTTCGGGGTGCCAACGTGGTGGCCAGCAACTGTGTTGCAGGTCTGGTGTCAATAGACAGCTGATCCGGTGGTTATGCTGCGCGGTGTAGAGAGGGCAGCCTTTGTAGGCACGGAATCTCAGTGTTTTTGCGAGTCTTGTCAATGGGGTAAAAACCCAAGAATCTCTTCTTGTTTGTAACTATGGACATAAGCCACTATATAGGTACTATATAGTATCTATAACGAGAAACAAGGGGAGAACTGGGAGAGGTGATTGGAAAGTGAGAAGAGTGAACTGAATGAATGTAGAATGAAGGAAAATGAGGGAAAATGTGCCCAGGGAGATACCAGTCTCTACATCTCCAGGGAACTATAATAATGACTGCCCTCAGTCATAAACATGAAGATGATGAAGAAATAAGAGAAAAGGGTGGGAACGAGAGTGGGAGGGTAAAATACTCAAATATAAAACTAAACAAAACCTCAAGTCATCCAAGACATAAATCTCCAGCATCTCCAATCGATGGGCCAGCTTAGCCACTGTCTGCTCAATAGCATGTAAGGTAATCGGGGTTTCATTGTTGGCAGCAAGGAACTGGATAGACACAGGTTCAGGTGTTGAGGGTGCTGAGGGTGAAGCTACTCTAAAGAAACCTGTGAGAACCTGTGGAAGGTGATCAGGGGGTATCAGAGTCAAAGGTGTCAGGTGTGGGGGCGGTGTAGGGATGGCTGGGAATGACAATGGGGACGTGGACAAGGGTGTGGGGACGTGGACGTGGACATAGGGATGTGGACGAGGGTGCAGGGATGTGGACGAGGGTGCGGGGACGTGGACGTAGGCATAGGGACTTGATTGTGGGTGCGTGGGGTTGGGGAACGGGTTTGGGAGGCCAGCGGATGTGGGTTTGCAGTCATAGGGCAGCGGGGGTCCAAGGTCATTGTGCGGGATTGGGAACGATGACGGGTGCATTGATGGGAGTATCGGGGCTTGGACGTGGGTGGAGGGATTCGATTGCCAGTGTGTCAGGTCAGGGAATGGGTTTGGGCAGCCGGTGGGCATGGGTTCGTGGTTGTGGATAGTCGGGGGCTTCATTTGAGCTCACAAATGGACTTGAGGGGCGTCGTGGGGTTGGTCGAGGGTGTAGGTAGTTGAATGGGGGTGGACGAGGCCGAGGATGGCTGGGAATTGGGGACTGAGAGCGGGGGTCGACGTGGGGTGGCAGCTCAAGCGGGACAAAAAGGGATGGGGGTGGACTCGTTTTGGACAGGAAGGGGTGATACAGAGGTGCAGGGGCGTGAACAAGAGTGTGGGGGCCAGCATACGCGGTAGTCGTTGGTCGTGGATGGTGGAACGCGGGTGTCAAAGATGGGGTGAGGTGGGATGCGTTTGGGGACTCACTAACAGCGGGGGCAGCCTGTATACGCTTGGTAAAGACGGTGTGGGTGTCTGGGATGCGGTATGACGCTACGGGGGGCCCAACTGATGCATGAGGGGCTGGGGATGTTGAGTAAACATGGTCGCGAGGCCGGGTGACGTGGGACGCGGTTGGGGACTCGATAATGGCAGGGATGGCCTGTGTTGGCTCACGATGGGACCTGTGGTGCTCTGGTACGTGGTATGTAGGTGCAGGTAGTCCAATGAATGCATGAGGGCCTGGGGATGTCAAATATGCCGGGTCGCAAGGCATGGTGACATGGCATGATGTTGGGGGCTCGAACATGGCGGAGGCGGCTAGTATGGACTCACGAGGGATGCTGTGTGGTGTTGAGATGTGGTGCAAGGTGGCGGGGTGTCTAACAAAGGCATGCACGGCCAGGGGCGTCGAGTAGATGGGGGTACCAAATGGGTTTGCGTGACATGGCGTTGGGGACTCGACAATGGCAGGTGCGACTCGTATGGACTCGCGAGGGATGCTGTGGGGCCCTGGAAAGTTGTACGAGACGGTGGTTGGTGCAACAAACGAGTGAGCAGCCGGGGATGTCGAGTAGACAGGTGGATGAGGCGGATTGACGTTGCACAGCGTTGGGGACTCAATAATGGTGGGGATGGCTTGTACAAACTCGCAAGGGACGCCGTGAGGTGCTGGGAGGCTGTACGAGGTGGCAGGATGTCCAACAAAGGGGGGCGAGGCCGGTGATGTCGAATATGCGTGTGCATATGGTGGAGTGACGTGGCATGGCGTGGGGAGCTCGAACGCGGTGGAGGCTGCTCGCACGGACTCACGAGGGGCAGTGGCGGGTGCTGGGATGCAGTATGAGGTGGCGGGTGGTCCAATGATGGCGTGAGCGGCCGGGGATGTCGAATATGTTGGGTCGCGAGGCAGGGTGACGCGGCACGGCATTGAGGGTTCGAACGCGGCTGGGGCGGCTTGCACGGACCCGGGAGTGGTCCTGTGGGGCTCTGGGACGCAGTACGACGCGTCGGGTGATCCAACAGAAGTGGTATAGGCCAGGGATGTCGAATACGCGGGGTCGCGAGGCTGGGTGACCTGGAACGCGGCCAGATCGCTGTAAACACGCAGGACTGATTCGTTTGGGACGTTTGAGGTGCACAGGGGGCGGTGAGGGCTTGCGTGAGGACGGCGAGTTGTTGCGAAATGAGACGAAATAGGTCGGATACGTTAGGTTCGACCGGTTCCACTTTAGGAATAACTGGTTCATAGCGAGCGGGTGGCGGGTAGCGGGTGGCGGGTTCTATTGGAGTCGAGTACCGGATGGCGGCAGGCGACGTTGACGATAGACGAGAGACGGTGGATGGTTCGGCTGCGGTTCCGGCCAGCAGGAAGTGGGCGCAGTTGTGGAAGTCCTGGAAGTCGTAAGGGTCGCTATGGAAATGGTTTGGCTTTTGGTACTGCGGACGGGTTTTGATGTCCTTTTTAAGCTCGGCATGGAAGCCATTCTCGTACGCGATATTTCGTTCCTGGGGAGAGATCAGACCTTTGTCTAAGAGAAACCCTGAGATCCGGATGAACTGGCGGTAGTATTCGCCAAGTTTGGTGCGAGTACGGATGCCGTAACTGGTTTGGGTGTGGGTGAGACGGTTGAGATCCGCCATCGTGTACCGATGATCGTCCTCCGTGCCCGGGTATAGCACGAGTACGCTCCTTTTGAATGCGGCATAATCGACGCTGGTCGCGCTGGGCAAACTCGCCCAAAGCTCGTAGTCGCTAAGCGATGTGTAGCGCAGACTATGCTTGATGCGTCCTGCGTTGTCGAGAGCGGCATCGGCAGCAAGTATCTCGACTTCTTCGAAGAAGTGGTTTAAATTGAGCGGGTTCCCATCGAAGGTCGGGGCCGTGGAATGGCCGCGAGCGGGCATTTGTCGTGGAGTAACATGGGGAGCGGTAACGTGGGGAGCGGTCGAAGATCCGGAGGTCGAAGTCATTGTTGTAATAAAATTTGGTTGAGATGGGATGGTTGTCGGGTGTATGATGGGCAGGTCGGGTAACGTGGACGATGATGGCATGGGCGAAGATGAAGACGGGGACAATGACGATGATGGAGTTTTCGATGTCGAGAGTGAAGACGTGGATGGAGGTTCTAACGAGGTCGAAGTCGGGGATGTAGGCGATGCGGGTGTCGAACTGAGATCGGATGAGTTGGGTGTTATCGTAATTATCGGTATATCGACCGATTCGAGACTGTCGGATGATAGATATAAAGGGGTGTTTGACCCTGAGACGAGCGGAAGATTGTTATGTCGAGCGAGGTGGTCGGGTACTAGCTGGAAGAAGTCGTCGTCGATTGTCGGGTCGAAGGCGGCTAAAGAGAGTTCTTGTTGTAGAGTTCTTTGAGGAAGATCTCGAAGACGACGGTCAGAGGGAGGGATACGGGAAGAGGAAGCTATGGTGGTGCTAGACTATTCCTCGCGGTGGGCTCCAGATGTAGATGCGGGTTCTTGGTGGCTGCGGAATAAAGATCCTAACCTGTGGTGTCAGCGTAGAAGTGACTAGGAATAGTCTAACAAGCTTCAGTAAGATGATAGGATATAAATGGTAAGAAGCCGCTGAGTAAACTACTGAAATCTATCGAGACCGGTCGAAGCCGACGATGTCGGGTATGGCGGGTCAGGTGTCGGGTGACGAGGGACGTAGAGATAAAGGCGGTAGGACAACGGGGAGAGCGTCAAGGAATCCGACGAGTAATGTGTGCGATGGATTTTACTGAGAGACTAATTCTCAGAGAGAGGAAATGGGGGAACTGGTTTCTTATTCAGAGACGGCGCTTGGGCACCGTTTTTATACTACAAATTTCTGTACCTAGATTCGGACGAGAGTCCTCAGCCGATGAGAGAAAACAAAGGAGAATAAAAATGGAGAAGTAGGAAGAGGGTTGCGAGGCGACCATGACAGGGAAAATGGGTGGAAGATATAAAAACCGTAAAAGATGTAATATACTTTACTATATCTCCATAAGGGAGACGCTAGGCGCGAATAAGGCAAGTCCGATGTTGGGATCCCAGTCCGATGAGATCTATCTTGGATATTTGAAGTCCGTGAGTTTAGGAGATGGACCGACCAGGTACGTGAGCGGCTGTGCTAGTTGGTATGCATCGGGTTGCGTTGGGTTGCGTCGGGTTCGAGCGTAGATTGCTAGAGACGTCGGGTTTGAGCAGATTCGCGAGATATCGATGTTACAGCCTCAGAGGGTCGAGGACCCTCTACACCGCTACCCACAATGACAATTCCACTTTATCATACCTTCCTTTTTTGTTCCCCTTTACCTTTTGTCTTCTTTTGGACATCATTGTTTATTCTTGTCCTTGTTCTCCTTTCATCCTTTCTTCTAGAACAATCCAGACCGACCATGGACACATCCCCATGTTACCTTGCTGTACCCGAATAGTCTCCTTGCCAACGGACATCATCACTATTGTCTTTTCCCTTGCCCTGACATATTGTTGACTTCATCCCATGACAAACTGATACACAATGGCTGTACTCCTGACACAGCTCATTACCGTTATTGTTATTGGCAGCGTTGCCATCACCTTCCTCATCGGTTTTTACCATGTTATGATCTATCTTTGGCATCGGTACCAAAACCCTTCTGCCATCGATACTTCCGACTTCCACCTCGACAATATCTCACCATGTAAATGACAATTGCCATACCTGGATATATGGTTTCCACTTTCGTATTCCATGCCTACCATCATCCTCCCTGATTTTCCAATGACATTCCTCACCTGCACGCATGCCCTGAACAATCCCCGATCACAAGACATTTCACTGTTCTCTCTAATCTGACCATCGCCGAAGCACATTCTTTTGGACTTCGACCACAGACCATACGACTTCCCAAACAGTGAACCAACCCCTATCGCATATTGTTCACACGACATCGCTTCATTGCAATACCCGACATCTTATTCCCACAGCTTGTCACTCGTGCCATGACTCAAAACCTGGACCCACATTCATTTAACCTTTTCCATCTATAACCTAATATCTCCCACACTCGTTTACAACAATACCCTTTCTTGGATGAATACTGACATCAGGTGGACCGCATTATTCCACAGACAGGACAAGACATTGCTCCTCGATACATCATCAACACAGACATCATCATCCGGTACAGCTTATGCTGTTCACATGTCTGACCTCGACTATCCCACCATCCTAGTTGGTTTTCCCTCCATACATTCCTTTGTTTTCCTTTATACCGACCTTGTTGCTATGTCCCCGCTACCTCAAGACACTCTCATCACCAATCCTACACTGGACGATACCCATCTTCGACCTGACAGTGCAATGCACTTGCCAGACTGTGCACTTGCCTGTTACAGCAAGTGTAGACCCCGAATAGGCAATTCTGCACATCACATGATCTGATGACAAATCATCCGAGTCATCCGGACCCCCTCTATTCCTCAATGACACCCGGGCCTCCAGTTGGATCACGAGAACATCGACATGAGGATGCCTCATGTCTGCCTCATGGAACACATGGTGTAGTTGGACATGTTGTAGCTTCATGGTTGCATTTCTATTTACCTCCCCTCAAGACCAGTCACTACATATACTGTTCTTGTTGTTGGTTCGGACTTTTTCTTCTTTTCCTTTCCTTATGTTTAGTCTGGTTCTTGGGGCAGACTCATCTTGTTTTGGGCAACCCCCACGGCTCGCAATGACATTAGACCTTGACCCCCCCCTTCTTAGCAGTGTTGTCTTAGCTGTAAGCAACAATGAAAGCTGCTGTTCTCCCCTCTGGAAGCCGATCCCCTGTTAAGTTGATTGTTGCCGGAGCCCGCTGCAGAAGCGATCCATAACAATACTTGATCGAACTGAGTAAATTCTCCTTAATTGACAAGGGGAACTCAGAGAATGATAGAATGAGAGTGCACTGGTCTGGATTACAAGCACTAGCTACTACAATGAGTGACTACTAGTACTAATAGAATGAGGGATCACACTGTGTGAACCCAGACTGAGACTGACTACTGATTGGTGAGGGGGGAAATCCTAACTGACTACTGGAATTTGGGGGCCCTATGTCACATCTCACTCCGATTTAACCACCACTTCTGACCCCGCATCCAACACTGATGTCATTGCCTGGGTCCAAAATATTATTGATGACAACCGACGACGGTATCCTGATCCTTATGATTACCCTCATCATCCGATCACCGCTGATGAAACACCAACATCATACACTCTCATACATGCTCTCAATAACACCGCTGTAGAGACTGGTATCTCCCTGGGCACGTATTCCCTCATTTTCCTTCATTCTACATTCATTCAGTTCACTCTTCTCACTTTCCAATCACCTCTCCCAGTTCTCCCCCTTGTTTCTCGTTATAGATACTATATAGTACCTATATAGTGGCTTATGTCCATAGTTACAAACAAGAAGAGATTCTTGGGTTTTTACCCCATCGACAAGACTCGCAAAAACACTGAGATTCCGCGCCTACAAAGGCTGCCCTCTCTACATCTGGAGCCCACCGCGAGGATTGTCAAGTCTCTTCTCACTTTCTGTTTTTTATATTGTTTTTGCCATTTTTGACATCAACACCCCCTTTTTCGGCAGCAAAAGACTACCTGCGCCCCGACATCGACACTTCATAGCTTCACAGCTTCCCCAAGATGTTCTCAGTACTTGACTTGCTTATCTATACCTTTCTCGCACCTCTCTGATGGCAGCTCTTCCCTCTCGTGAGTTTTAGAGTCACGGAATCGTCACATGCCGACGCGCCCGACATTCTCTTGTTATCACTTTTCCTCAGTCTCAGTCTCTCGTTTTCATATATATTTATCTTCTACCTTATAGTCCACCTCCATCTCTTCTTTTTCCAACCGACTACAGCCCTCGATGCCCCCAAAAACAACCAAAATGTCCAAAATGTCATGCAAGCACCCAAAACGAGTCGGGTTCAAGAAGAACACGTTGAATTAGTTGAGAAAGGGAAGAATCATGAAGAAATCTGTGTCTGTGGATGAAAGTATGTGCCGACTAGTCGTCTTAGAGGTACCTGTGCGGGAAAGCATATCCAAACTCGTCAAACCCGCCGCCAACCCGTTCCGGTCCCACCAGACAATGCACAGGCTCCCCACACACCTCCGTTCAACCTCCCGCATCCCCGTCTTGCATCCCAACACCCCCCGTTTGCCTTCGCCATCCCAAACGAGCAGGTCCAGCCCTGGTTTGGACACCCCACCAATGTGCCACGTCACCATCAACGAAGTCGCGTACCCAGTCTGGCTCCCACCTCCCGACGTGTCCTACGCCCATAGACCGCGTCGCACGCGACCGTACATGCCCCAGCACCCCCACGCACAACAACGTCGCCGTGGTGGACCCAGTCCGTCAAGTCCCAGGCCCTACAACATCAGAAACGCGACCCCGCATCTCCCACATCCCCCGGCTTTGTACCACCCCGCAGACCATCCCCTACGCATTCGTACAGAACGTAACAACCCCCCAAAGCCTTGTGCAAATAGGGCTGAGCTGACCACCGCGGGACAGGGTTTCACCAATTTCAACTGCCTCTTTTGCGATGACCCGTTTCATCGTATACGCGATTGTCCCATCTGCGAGCAGTACACTCGAGATGGAATATGCCGCAAGAACGAGCACGGCCGCATCGTGTTGCCTAACGGAATGTATCTTCCAAAGGCTATCATCAGCAAAAATATGAAGGATCGCTTCGACGTGTGGCACGCACAGAACCCCGGCAACCATGCTCCCCCTGCCCGCAACCCCACAGAACTGTTCCAACGCGACCCGCCGCC
This sequence comes from Hygrocybe punicea, assembly GCA_963556145.1. Classification (NCBI taxonomy): domain Eukaryota; kingdom Fungi; phylum Basidiomycota; class Agaricomycetes; order Agaricales; family Hygrophoraceae; genus Hygrocybe; species Hygrocybe punicea. Next base: position 4,488,731 of record OY744462.1, on the reverse strand, counting down.
TCATGTCAAAACTAACTTTGTCTCCGCCGTTGAAGTACCGACTTACAAACCTGAGGCCACCACCGAGTACGCCGACATCTTTCAGTCCACGACGTCTGACATCGACGACGACAACAAACAAATTAAGGTTCTGGAAGCCGAAGTGCAGCAGCTTCATAAACGGGTTAGATTTGAGGGTGTAGAAATCCCCTCAAAAGCGAAAGGCAAGTCTAGAGAGACGTATCCCAATCCACCTGCCACTTCCACGTCCGTTCCGGCTATGAAACCCACCGAGAAAACGGCCAGACCTATCAATGAGCAGCTGATCACCATAGTCCCCCCTTCGAACACGCGGCCGACTGAGCCGACCGCCTTCATGCCGCACACTCCCCAGAACCTTCCCGCGTTGCACCCCCAATACCGCTACCAGGCCCCCATCGAAGATCCCGGTATCGCCAAATCCGTCATCGACCGTGCGCTCGATTCTCAAGTCTGCATTTCGCAACAAGAACTTTTAGCCATGTCGTCCGACGCCCGCCGTCACATGAAGGACCTCACTACTTCGAAAAAGGTCACCGCCGAGAGTAACAACGTCAAGGTCTTCCATTTTCACGCACCCGAAATCCCTACCCGCGCCTGCCAACATTGTCAGGAAAACGTCCCGCTCGTCGTCGGCCGGGACTCAGTCCCTCTTCGTGCGGTCTACCCGCTCATCAACGGCAAGTTCGTATTCGAGTGCGTCCTCGACAACGGCTCTATGATCATCGGCATGCGACGCGACATCTGTGAAAAACTCGGTTATGGCCTTCAAAATATGAAGATGCGGATGCAGTCAGCAAATAAAAGCGACAACGACACCCTCAGCCGGATCGCCAACCTAAAATTCACTTTTGGCGACGTCGATCTTTTCCTCCAAGTCCAAGTCGTCGACGATGCCCCCTACGAGATCCTCATCGGCCGTCTGTTCTTCACGCTTTCCGAGGCCCTTATGAAGGATTATAAAAATGGAGAGCAACAAGTCACGATCACGGATCCAAACACCAGCGCCATCGTCACCTTGCCCACCATCGAGCACAACCAAAAGAACCGACGAGAGCGGTCCGACACCAGAAAGCCAGATTTTTAGAAGTCGAGGACCCGGAGATATCTCTCGGGAAGGACGCACCGGGAGATGAGAAGCCGCCACTCGAAAGCGACCACACCTATACCACGAACTATGCTTCCCTTTTGCCGTTTCCCCTAGAAGAGGACTTATGTTTTTCTATCGATTTAGATTTCTCTTCGTCTCAGCCTCAGACTGCCGCCCAGTACATTTCATTGTTGACCGATGTACAAAATCAGATACGTTGAAAGGGTGCACTGTGGTAATGTGAACGGAATCAAATACCAACTCTACCACAGTGCTGTATGAATTCTGAGGGGTTCAATCTCAATCCAAAAGGTTAGTAAAAATACTCAGAGGTGCTCTGGATAGTGGCGATGATGTTTCTGATGTGTGCGATGTGTGTGATGTGCACGGCGTGTGCGAAACAGTCGGCGATGTTTTCGGCATATACGTAGCACTTCGTGGAAGGAACGCAAAGTTTTAATAGAGCAGCGCGGAGCTATCACATGGACAGCGCAGTAAAGAGGTGATATGATAGACTGGAATCGGGGGTATACAAGACGTCTCTCTAGTATGTAAACTATAGGGGGTATTTATGCGAAGTTGGTTGTTAGGACAATACAGGGTGAAGAAGGCAAGACAAATAGACGGTGCACGATGGAACTATGGTGCAATAGGGATGAAATGGAACTGAAATGAAGGGTATAGCACCATGCGAAGCAATTTCCAAAATATCTAGAGGATAGGATCTATACTGTTTGAAATAAGTGAAACATGTTGCATAAAGACTTCCCTGGAACCGGAACGGAATCGGAATGGAATAGGGTGAATGGTATGAGCGTGGGTGATGTCGGAGAGGCTCGAAATATGTTTCCGAAGGGGGCCGAAGAGCTCCGAAGAAAATCGCCATAATGTCAAATTATCGCCCGTATCGCGTGCATATCGCAGTCGCATCGCAATGGAGATACATATAAATCGGGATGTTTCGCAATAAATCACAGCACGTCGAGACTAGAATAGGTCCAATAGAGGGTTTCTGTGCTTCGGGATGTGCGCTGCATATCAACGTACTACCAATACCCTTCCTTCGTCTTGTTCCGTCTCCACTCCCGCATCACCTATTTCTTCTTCGAATATTTGTAACAAAGCCCCTACTGAACACGCTACTTATATCTCGTATACCACCCCCCCTACCAGGGACCTAAAAGGAGTCGTCACCAAGAAAAAGTATAAAAAGGTAGCTGATCGTATCTGCCCAATTTCTACCACTCTTCCCGACGAATACCGGATCATATGCGAGATCACCGGCAACCCGCTAGCCGACTTACCCACGCTCCCGACTCACCCGCCCGACTTTACACCCGGCAACCGCTATACCCAGGAACAACACAATGCGATGCTGATGAACCCGGATGGATTCCATTGGCCTGAGGAGGAGAAACTCGGCCACCATATCATCAAAATGCAAGAAGCCGCTTTTGCCTGGAACGAATCCAAAAAAGGGCAATTCAACACGGACTACTTCCCGCCGATCCACATTCCTACCATACCGCACGACCCGTGGATCCATCGAAATATCCCAATCCCACCCGGCATCCTTAACGAAGTCATCGGCATCATCAAAGATAAAATTAACGCCGGTACCTATGAACCCTCGAATTCGTCATACCGCTCCTGCTGGTTCTGCGTCTTGAAAAATGATGGGAAGTCCCTTCGAATTGTCCACGATCTACAGCCGCTTAACGCCGTCACTATCCGCGATCCCGCCGTACCGCCCATGACCGAGCACTTGGCCGAGGCCTTTGGTGGCCACTCTTGCTAGGCTTCTTTCGACCTCTTCGTCTCTTTCGACCAATGCCTCGTCCACCCCTCGTCTCAGGACTATATGACGTTTCAGTCTCCACTCGGAACGCTTCGACTTACGCGGATCGCTATGGGATACACAAATTCCCCGCAGATCCTACACGGTGACTCCACGTACATCCTCTGTGACGAAATCCCTCATCTTGTGGTTCCATATATGGACAATATTCCCATCAAAGGACCTCCAACCCGCTACGAGCAACCCGACGGTACCTACGAGACCATACCCGAGAACCCGGCAATCCGATGTTTCATTTGGGAGCACTTCCAAGGTGTCAACCGCGTCATCCAGCGTTTCCGCTATGTCGGTGGTACCTTCAACGGCAAGAAACTCGAGTTGTGTCGACCCTCAGTCATCGTTGTTAGACACCAATGCACATATGAAGGACGAGTAGCCGACGAGTCCAAAGTGCAAAAGATTTGCGATTGGCCTATACCGACCAACCTCACCGAAGTTCGGGCCTTCCTTGGTATCTGTGGCGTCCTGCACATTTTTATCAAAGACTTCTCGCTCCACTCCCGACCCCTCGTCCGCCTTACCCGCAAAGGGACACCCTTCGAATTTGGCGAAGAGGAGACCACCGTCGACTACCTCAAAAACGCCGTCATCACATCGCCAGCACTACGCACTATCGACTACACGTGTGAATGGGAAGTTATTCTCGCCATTGATTCCTCTGTCCTTGGCGTCGGCTTCATTCTCATGCAAATCCACGTGGACGGAAAACGCTATCCGAATCGTTTTGGTTCAATATCGTGGAATGAATGCAAAGCCCGATACTCTCAGTCCAAGCTCAAGCTTTATGGTCTCTTCAGGGCCCTCCGCACATACCGGATTTTCATTATCGGCGTCCGCAACCTCACCGTTGAAGTCGACGCGAAGTACATAAAAGGGATGCTCAACAACCCCGACATTCAGCCCAATGCAACGATCAACCGATGGATAGCCGGCGTGCTCTTATTTGATTTTAGACTCGTTCACGTACCCGCTTCCGCACACCGTGCACCCGACGGACTCTCCAGACGTCCCCGCGCTGCAGAAGACCCCGAGGAGATCCACGACTCTGACGATTGGCTCAACCACTCTTACGGTTTCTTTATGGAAGTCGTTAACTACCGACCCGTCCCCACGCCGTCTAAGCCGATTGCCGTATGCGGCCACTGCCGTGCCACAGCCAACCGACTCCACGAGTTACCCGTGGTCCTCGTCTACACAAATCAGGAAGCCGTTTCTGATGTACCGCGATCCAATAAAGCCCGCGCAGCCAACGCTCGTCTTGCCCTCGTCGAGACCTGGTTATGAGATCTAACCCAACCCGCGAACTTCACGGACGAAGAATACCGTCTGTTCTTACAATACGCCCTTGAATTCTTCGTCACCGATAACAAGCTTTGGCGTAAAGACCGTCACGGAAAACACAAACTCGTCATACCGCCTGACTGCCGGCTTCAATTACTCAAGGACGCTCACGACTCCCTCGGCCATAAAGGCATATTTTCCGTCCGTGCCCGGCTACTCGACCGTTTTTGGTGGCCGCACCTCGACCACGATGTAAAGTGGTACGTCCAGTCTTGTCATCAGTGCCAAGTACACCAAATGCATTATCACCACATTCCGCCCACCGTTGCTACATCGGCCTCGCTATTTCGTAAAGCGTATGTCGACACAATGTTTATGCCATGATCTGGCGGCTATCGATACATTGTCCAAGCCTGTTGCTCCCTGTCCGCCTACCCTGAGTTCCACATGTTACGCCGTGAGACCGGCTCCACCATCAGCACGTTCTTGTTCGAGGATATCTTATGCCGTTGGGGCGCTCTCGAGGAAATCGTTACCGACAACGGCAAACCCTTCGTAGAAGCTCTCGACTTTCTCGCATCCCACTACGGTATCCGGCACATCCACATTTCGCCCTATAACTCACAAGCGAATGGACCCATTGAGCGTCACCACCTAGATGTCCGGGAGGCCATTATGAAAAGTTGTGACGGAGATGAAAAGAAATGGCACACCATTACCCATTCCATATTTTGGGCCAAACGCTACACACAAAAGCCTCGGATACTCGTCCTACTACATCGCACATGGAGTAGAACCACTTTTTCCATTCAATTTTGCCGAAGCTACATACATGGTTCCGACGCAAGATACGATGTCTACGACCAACCTCATAGTCATCCGCGCCCGACAACTTTGTAAACGAGAAGCCGACCTTGAGCGGGTCAAAGAAAAGCTTACCAAATCTCGGCTCACGTCCACCTGGCAATTCGAGCAGAAATACGCCAACACGATCAAAGTTTTCGACCCGGTAACCTCGTTCTTGTCCGAAATTCACGTATCGAAATGTCTCTCGATCGTAAAGCAAAACCATGGTACTTTGGACCCATGGTTGTCGTCAGGAAAACAAAAGGTGGATCCTACATACTAGCCGAACTCGACGGTGCGGTTTCTAGATCCCGATTTGCCGCTTTCCGAGTCGTACCCTACCACGCCCGCTCGAAAATATTGATACCATTGGACGATTTCTTACAATATCCCGATGCCGACAATACCGATTCAAACGATCTTGATGATCCGACGTACCTGCCCTCCATAAACTCCTCACCCGACGACGATTAAGCATTTGCTTTATATTCTGTCCACGTTATACCCCTATTTTATTTAGTCCCACTTAGTTTTCTAACGATATGACGAATGATGCAAATAGTCCTATGTCTTCAGGAGCCGATCAGCTTTCCTTAGCTGGGTGAACAAGCTGACACGTCTTTTATGTACACGATATATTTTTTTATATACACGGGCTTGTTATATTTTTCTATTTACAGGCAGCCGGTCTCGTAGTCCCACCTCAACATCGCCAACCTTGAGGTCGACCGTTCGAGATTGACGTGGAGCCGCTGGAACTCTTGACCGAAGTGGACGAGGTGACGGTTGACGTTGGTGCCCAGGGCTCCCAGCTCCTCCGTAAGGACCGCCAGCCGCGCCGACACCTGCTCGTAACTTTCCATTGTCAAGACAAACGGGTTTGCTGCCGAGGCCGCCCTAAGCCTTTTCGTCGGCCGCTCTTCCTCCGACTCTTCCTCGTCTTCGTCATCATCCTTGACCGATTCCACATCCTCGACCCGCGGTTTGCTCGTTGAGGCCCGGGCAGGCCTACTGCGGATTGGCTTTGTCGTGAACGACAATGGCTTCCTCGTGCCAACCACGACCTCTTTGCCCTTTCCGGTATCCACCTTGCGCCGACCCCCACCCGTCCGGTGATATGCAGCGCACGTCCCTAAGCACGGAAACGTTCTATTGGACCTATTCTAGCCTCGGACATGCTGCGATTCATTGTGAAACATCCCGATTTATATGTATCTCCATTGCGATGCGACTGTGATATGCGCGCGATACGGGCGATAATTTTACATTACGGCGATTTTCTTCGGAGCGCTTCGGCCCCCTTCGGAAACATATTTCGAGCCTCTCTGACATCATCCACGCTTATACCATTCACCCTATTCCATTCCGATTCCGTTCCGGTTCCAGGGAAGTCTTTATGCGACATGTTTCACTTATTTCAAACATTATAGATCCTATCCTCTAGATATTTTGGAAATTGCTTCGCATGGTGCTATACCCTTCATTTCAGTTCCATTTCATCCCTATTGCACCATAGTTCCGTCACGCACCGTCTATTTGTCTTGCCTTCTTCACCCTGTATTGTCCTAACAACCAACTTTGCATAAATACCCCCTATAGTTTACATACTAGAGAGACGTCTTGTATACCCCCGATTCCAGTCTATCATATCACCTCTTTACTGCGCCGTCCATGCGATAGCTCCGCTGTACTCTATTAAACTTTGCGTTCCTTCTATAAAGTGCTACATATACGCCGAAAACATCGCCGACTGTTTCGCACACACCGCGCGCATCGCGCACATCGCGCACATCGGAAACATCATCGCCACTATCCAGAGCACCTCTGAGTATTTTTATTAACCTTTTGGATTGAGATTGAACCCCTCAGAATTCATACAGCACTGTGGTAGAGTTGGTATTTGATTCCGTTCACATTACCGCAGTACTCCCTTTCACCGGTGTGTAGCGTTAGTACATCTTTTCTTCAGCCTCCGGCATCGTTCGCACACGTAGCCCGTGACGCCTCAACATGCCTCTTGAGCCTTGACGCGGTTGGTGCAGGCTTGTAGGGGAAATGGCCCGGTGAACTGTTACCAGGATCAGTGACTAAAGAACAAATGAACCAACACAGGAACTCACTGTTGTACCAGCCAAATCTCCGATCTCTATGCCCAGCATATCTATGTCTTCTACATCGGCCGGTGTCTCTGGTTCCAGGTCGACGGGGCCTTCCTCTGGCTCAACTGCGACTTCGCCTTCCGGAATCGACTCAGTCCCTGGTTCACCCGCGACCGATGCATTTGCTTCAGCTTGCCGTTCCTCGCTGAGCTGCCGCCGATATGTGGCTCCATCCTTTTCAACCTGGTCCGCTTCTTGAGTCCAGTGCTGCTCGTGCTGTTCTATTCTAAGCCACTCCCACCTTTCCTCTGCCGCCTTTTGCCTTTTCTCCGCCTCTGCTCGTGCCTTTGCCTCTGCCAACCGTCTGGCCTCCTCTTCCCACGTAGCTGCTTCCTCATCCGCCCGCCGTCTAGCTTCTTCCTTTTCCTGCCTCTCTCGGTCTGCCGCTTCTTTCAGCCACTCTTCGACATCGTTAGCATACGATTGGTGGTCGGCCCATAGCGGTGGCGTTACTGGCCTCGTACCACCAGCTCGAAGTTCCGCGACGATTCCATGATAAGCACGCTAGTGGGACAACATGAGCCATCTTAGGACACGCGTAATCAATCGGGAAACTCACCAGCGCTTTCTTGCGGCTGCTTACCCATTGCTGGGCCATCCCCTCGTTGCCATCTACCATCGTAACGAGATCGTCGCTGTGAAACACAGTGACCGCGTTAACGGCCTCTTTGTAGTCCGCCCGGACATCGGGTTCGATGCTTTTGACGAAGGCGAGGAAATTGTCATAGGTTTGGGACATGGTAGGCGTGTGATGGTGTAGAGGAAAGGTCGGATCAACAAAGAGATTTTATTTATTTATTTTTACTTTGCCGTTGTTTGGCCGCTCACGTGATTGGCCACACTCGCGACCCGCATTTGGAGATCCCATATTCTCAACCATGGATGGTCTCTATTAGAAGACCCAAGGAGATGTAGAGGGTCCTCGACCCTCTGAGGCCATAACATCGATATCTCGCGAATCCGCTCGAACCCGACGTCTCTAGCAATCTACGCTCGAACCCGACACAACCCGATGCATACCGACTAGCACGGCCGCTCACGTACCTGGTCAGTCCATCTCCTAAACTCACGGAACTTCAAATATCCAAGATAGATCTCATCGGACTGGGATCCCGACATCGGACTTACCTTATTCGCGCCTAGCGTCTCCCTTATGGAGATATAGTCAAGTATATTACATCTTTTACGGTTTTTATATCTTCCACCCATTTTCCCTGTCATGGTCGCCTCGCAACCCTCTTCCTACTTTTCCATTTTTATTCTCCTTTGTTTTCTCTCATCGGCTGAGGACTCTCATCCAAATCTAGGTACAGAAATTTGTAGTATAAAAACGGTGCCCAAGTGCCATCTCTGAATAAGAAACCAGTTCCCCCGTTTCCTCTCTCTGAGAATTAGTCTCTCAGTAAAATCCATCGCACACATTACTCGTCAGATTCCTTGACGCTCTCCCCGTTGTCCTACCGCCTTTATCTCTACGTCCCTCGTCACCCAACACCCGACCTGCCGTACCCAACATCGTCGGCTTCGTCAGCTTTGACCAGTCTCGATAGATTTCAGTAGTTTACTCGGCGGCTTCTTACCATTTATATCCTATCATCTTACTGAAGCTTGTTAGACTATTCCTAGTCACTTCTACGCTGACACCACAGGTTAGGATCTTTATTCCGCAGCCACCAAGAACCCGCATCTACAGCGGAGTCGGAATCGGAGTTGCAGAGTTGAAAAATGTAACAAGTATGCAACACAAGTCGGAGAGCTCTTGTATGCTGCGCATGCAACAAGACCTGATATCATGTATGCAACTGTAACTGTTGCGCAATTCACACGGAACCCAAGTCCAGAACACTGGACAGCACTCAAAAGAATATTCCGCTATCTAAAGGGAACAATGGATTACGAACTAATGTACAGCAGAAAGGACCAATGGACTACAACAGAAACCATTCATTACATCGATGCCGATTGTGGATCCAACCCACACCAGGAATCCATTAGCGGATATGTGTTCACGATTGCAGGGGGAGCCGTGGCTTGGAGCTTGAAGAAGCAAAGCACGATTGCGTTGTCAACAGCCGAAGCGGAATATGTCGCCGCTACTCATGCCATGAAGCAGTTAATCTGGCATAGAAACTTATTGAAGGAATTGGACCTACGGTCAGATCAAACATCGATTTTATGAGCTGATAATCAGGCCACGATTGCTATATCACACAACCCGGAATTCCACGTGTGGACGAAGCACATAGATATCAATCTACATTTCCTACGAGATCACATCGCGTCTGGTATTCTCAAAGTCACGTATATTCCTTCTGAAGAAAATCTAGCGGACATATTTACAAAAGGGTTACCTCGCCTGCTTCACGCAAAGTTCACAGCCGAACTTGGTCTATTGACCAGAGAGGAATGGGAAAGAGCAGAACACGTAATGGAATACATGGATGATGTTTACTGCGACCCGGAACGAGTCGAAGAGTATTCGACCAAGGGGGAGTGTTGGGAATAGTGGCCGAATAGTCGCGGAAAGGATTAGTAATCCATATCACATGACCCCGGAACTCAAACACACCCGTCCGATGAATAATGCTGAAGCGCAGCATGTATTCTACTCACCACAGGAAACTTCTAGTAGATTTAGCTAGTAGTATAAAAACCCTCTCAGAGAGAGGCAAATATAATTCATTCCACACAAAATATCTTAGCAGTCAACAACCACTGCAAACTATATATTCTAATAACTTGGGCCCTGGTCTCTTTTTCAGCTGATGAACTACTGATGTCTCATTTTCAGTAGCATCATCTCTCATTTTAATTTAGACAATGTTTTTCAGCAACATGAAAAAATTTCTCACTGAATCACAGCAACAAAAGATTTCATCACTGAATTTCATTTATGAGTGATTGTCACTGAAAACAGGCAAGTGCCAGATTCAGTGATTTGTTCGCTGTTCTCTGATCAACAGTGATTTCATCACTGTTTCTCTGATCAACAATGATTTCATCACTGTTTATCATTGATTCTACTTCCTACGGTGAAATGGAATTAAATCTACCCTAAATTACAGACTTCCCACTGGGCATCATGACACACGCTGTCTGAAACATGGAGAGAGGGAATAAATTATGCTAATTGTTTACAGCGTATTTCATAAAGGTAGGCCGCAACCAAAAAAAAAAAAAAGTTGACTAAGCTCGGTCACTGCCGGGTAGCGGCTGTGGCTGAGCTACAGAAACTACATTTCTTCAGTGAGAACAATGCTATCTAATCCCAATAGTAGTCCCAGCCTTAAATAAATATATGTAGACCTGCTGAGGACACTTTGTTCAGGAAAAATTGTGTTGTATAATTCTGGTGAGGTTTGAGCCACCTATGCCAGTTTACTCCAAAAAAGGAAAACCTAAGGTCCAATTTCATAAAATATTTACAATGACCCAGGGAGTATTCCAAAACTTCTTTAAAAAATCCAGTAGTGGTAAAATCATCCTTTCACTCAGATAAAATAAAATACAACAAGATTTTAGATGATGATAGTATCTAAATACACATATCAATGAGCCACACTACCTAAAATGGAAAGCTTCTCTTCAAGAAATTACCTGACAATGCCAATGGGTATTTTTTCCTGTAAGAAATACTCTCAAAGGGTCTACATATACTTATTTAAGGCTGGGACTACTATTGGGATTAGATAGCATTGTTCTCACTGAAGAAATGTAGTTTCTGTAGCTCAGCCACAGCCGCTACCCGGCAGTGACCGAGCTTAGTCAACTTTTTTTTTTTTTTGGTTGCGGCCTACCTTTATGAAATACGCTGTAAATTGGTTGGAGAATTGAGCTAGAAAAGCCACTGCTTATTCACTAAAACTCCAGATCTTGACGTCTCCATCATCGCTTCCGGATACAATTTTATCTTCACCAAGGGCAAGACAAGTCACCGCCCCCCGATGACCTACGAGAGTAGCTGTACAGCGGCCCTCTTCACGCACCCAGACCTTGCCAAAAGTGTCATTAAGATAAGTGGTATGAAAGTAAAGATGTACCTTGATAGTTCGATCATGGCTTCCGCTCACAAGGCGCAATCTGTCACTGGCCACGGCCCAAACACCCTCGATGTGCCCGAAGAATGTTGTTAGCGCTTTCCCAGTGTTCACGTCCCACAATTTGATGGTATTGTCCAGACTGCCAGATATCAGTACGGGTAATCGGTATTTCGATGGGAGGGATGAGGGTCCGCTCGCCGGCGGACGATTTAGGTCCTTGCACTCAACGGCATTGTGAAGAGACTGCAATGGTGGAGAATCCGATAGAGAGGGGCCAGACGAGCGATAGAACCCGGGCTGGCGGGCAGACTCCGAAGATGTCAAGGAGCGGACCTTGCTACTAAGACTCGGGGTATTGTTGGCTGGTACCGCATCGTCATCACATTCGTCCAAAAGGAGAAGCCTGAGGCTCTGCACTTGCGCGACGTGCCCAATGAACTGCCGCACGCAACTTCGCAGTGTAAGATCCCAAAGCCGGATCGTCCCGTCATCGGAAGCCGAGAACAACATTTTACCTGGATCGATCTGGGGTGCGGTGCTTGTAGCAGATGATGGAGTAGAGGACAACGAGTCCAGCGTAGGAATTTGAGTAAAAGATGCGTTGGCATCATTGCAACCATTCGAATCCCACAACTGCACGGCATTTACCCAGTCGGTATGTCCCCTGAGAGTGAACGCTTCCTGCGTTCTCAGATTCCAGACTTTGATAGTGGTGTCAACGCTCCCACTGGCTAGCACGTTGGAATCAAAATTGAGACACAGAACACCTTCCGTGTGACCGTGTAAGGTACGTATACATCTGCCTTTCCTCCAATCCCAGACACGGATGGTGTTATCCATGCTCCCTGTGATCAACTTGACTTCATCAAATTGCAACGCTCTCACGGCGCGAGTGTGACCCTTCAAGCATCGCAGCTCCGCCCCCGTTTCGAGGTTCCAAACTCGCGCTGTGCGGTCGTATGAACCAGTGATGAGGATAGGGTAAGAGGGATGGGATAACCACTCGCTGAATTGGAGGCACATGACACCATCAGCATGGCCTGTTAATGTACGGACAGTACACCGACCGCGACGCCAATTTCGTTCAATGGTTAGTCGCTCACTGTAGACATCTTTCCAAGGACGAGTGACCGATGGTAACCGGGAATTCGGAGAGATTAGGGAGTACTTCGGATGGGCAAGGCGGGATGTCGAGGGAATATGATCATCATGGGAGAAAAGATCAACGGCAACAGAACGGATGTCGGCAGGTTCCGAGTGTTGTCGTTTCGTTGGACGGTCACTAAAAAATGGCCTGGCCTCCAGCACTCTCCTTTTTGAGGACGGCGAAGCAAGAACCGGACAAGGAGGGGAGGAAGACTGCGCGGGGGTGATGTGCTTCTTTTCTAATATTGGAAGCCCCCATCCACATTTAAGGCATTTTTGTCCGATGTGTTGTTCGCAGATGCCACGCCAGAGAATATCATCGTCTGCGAGGACCCTCCAGAGCTTGCTAACCTGTGCTGCACGGCACAGAGAAGTCGCATCCAGATTTCCCAGGACCTGAAGGCACACTTCACGTGGAAGGATAGCGAAAGGGTCGATGCGGATCAGATGAGCAAGTTGCTCGGTTAGCAGTGATAGTTGAGAGAAACAACACATGGTGAGAAGACCTTGTAAAATGAGGGCCCTTCTAGGATGAGACGAGGAAGAGAAGTTGGACCAAACGGTATTGACTGCTTCCCGTTCTAGTAGGGGTAGTGCATCGAGTGACTGTGCGTTGACGAAAAAGTCATTAGTAGAGTTAAGAGACAAAAATTCGGGGTAGTTTCGGCGACACGCACTTGTTGGAGCTTCAGATTGGTTCCTTCATCAGCCATACGCTGATGTCGGACGCATAGTTTTCGCTGGGAAGGATGAGGAGGGGGAGAAACTAAAGCTTCTGATTTAGCGTCCGAGTTCATTGCTGTGCCGTCAACGAGAGGGGGCTCAAAAGTGGTTGTAGGTAGAAGATGATCCAGCTGTAAACTTGACACCGAGGAAAGGGGAGTAAAACGGGGCGCTGGGAGGGTATCACAGACATAAGACGAGGCAGTCGATGAGGACATTGTGATTGAAGTTTATAACACCCATAATATTAATATAATGCAACGCCGTGACGCCACATCACGCAACGTGTTACATGTCACGCATTGGTCACAGCTTAATCCATATTGACTCGAACGCGTTCAATTCAAGATAAAAATCGGAGACAAGCAGGGGAAGAAACACGAAAGATGAAACAGCGGCTCAGTCCAGAGTGATCTTGAGTTGCTCCAGTGGTATCGGCACAAAGTTATCCAACACAATGTGCCGTGAGCGCAGCTCAGGTTCGCGGTGTGCTGGTACAAGCTGTCGAATCAAGTCCGGTCGAACGGAAAGCTCTGGATGGGGTCTTTACATCAGCACAAGGATGACGAGAAAAATAAGACCCGATGACTAACCCTCGCGGGTGAAGTCAAAGAGAGGAGGGAAGTCCTTGCCATTGGGCATCCTGGCCGCATCGACCCGCAACTCGTCAAAGAATGGATGAATCATGGCCTCAACAGCACTAAGCCGCGCCCCTGGTGTGTACTCCAACAGTTTTGCGACTAAGTCGATCGCCTCAGGTGCAGTACGAGGTCGGAAGACCTACAGAATAAAATGTGTATAGACAAAGCTGGAAATGAGGAGGCGGGGAACTGACTTTTGAGAATGGATGGGGTTTGATTTGTGGGAACTTGTGTTCCATGTAGTTGGGATTCATTGTCTTAATCTGTTCTCGCGAAGGTGTTCCAAGAACCTTGATGATCTCCACCAACTGATCGATACCACTCTCACCCGGAAAGAGTGGTTGGCCCAACATCAACTCTGCCATTACGCACCCAGTTGACCAAACGTCTTTGAAATGACACAGTTGGTCAGTCTAACTGACCACGTACAGCGATCGTTCCCGTACTTACCAATGTTGGTTGTGTAGTTTGTTGCGCCGAAGATGAGCTCGGGAGCTCTGTAGTAACGCGAGCAGATATAGCTGACGTTGGGTTCTCCTGCAACCAAGATCTTTGCTGAACCAAAATCGCAGAGCTTCAGCACACCAGTGGCGGGATTGAGGAGCAAGTTCTGGGGCTTGATGTCACGGTGGCAGATGCCCACCGAATGAATGTATGCGAGGGAACGCAAAAGTTGATACATGTACAATTTGATTTGGAGCATGGGCATAGGTTGCTTGAGCTTCGCGTAGTGACGACTGGCACGATAGACAGTTTCGGGCACATATTCGAGCATCAAGTTAAGATATACTTCGTCTTTCTGATGCACGATACGAATGAGTCGTTGGACCAATGCTGAACACGAGTGCAGTGTCACCTTGTCTCCATTGGAGTAAAAGAAGGCTCTGAGATCGACTACATTTGGGTGAGACACGAGCCTCATGATTTGCAATTCGCGATTCTAGATACGCCCCGAGGACGGGCACAATCAGTATGGTTTCGCAAAACTGTGACAAAGACCAGAATGTGAACAGGCCTAAGGACACTGACCTTGAAACGCTTATCTTGCAAGACCTTTTTGATCGCGATATCTTCCCCATCTTTCGGCGCACCCACGAGTTTGGCCTGGTACACGACACCGAACGAGCCATTTCCAATGACCTTGCAATTACTATAGGAGATCTCTTTCGTTTCCCCAGACTTTCCTTCGGCGGCAATCACTTTTACGATCTTATGCGGATCGTCGATAGCTGGCGTGGAGGGCGTAGCGGGCGCGGGTCGACGGGGTCACAGGATCCGAAGATGTATGGGAGGCAGACTTCAGTTGACGAGTAGCAGAGGGGGCCGGACACGTACGAGAGATCTTTACACCGTTTATTGGGCCATGAGTAGTCATGATAAAAAACAAAGGCTGGACAAAGATACAGCTGTGCGGGTGAAATAATACGAGGGAAGTCGTGGGCAGCGCCAGTCGCAGAATATGGGTGCAGACGGATGAGCAAGGGCTTAACGACGATGAGAACGAGGAGGACGGATGGATGGGGGAAGCTGGGGTATGTTTAACGGGGAGGACAGGGGAGGTATGGGAAAATGGAGATGGTGAGGAGGAAGGACAAGAACCTTGTGACCTCTCCAGCACCAAATAACAACAAATCGTTGGTTATGTAAAATTTCAATTCATTTATTTATAATCTGAGTCTGAATATTATCAACCCCGCTACTTGCCGAACTCGGCCCTCATACAAATCGGCGGCCGTTCCTGTTGCTCAAATTTGGTTACCAGCGGTCTCTTTACGATGGTATTTTTTTCAGCCTACATATGAGGTGTATGCCTTGTGAAGCTTGTGAAGTGCCAGATTGGCAGGCAGGTAAATCAACAACAAATTCTGCTTGGGTCAGGCACGTGATCATCTGGCTGACTTGTTCACCTTACTAGTAGTTGTCTACTCCTCGCAACGTCCTTTCTTTACGCCCAACGCAAGCTAATGGCGCCCACACTCGTTTTTCAATCTGCCATGGCGTCCTACCATGCTCCTCCTCCGTCCTGCATTGCCTCTCCGTTGTTTCAGATGCCTAATGTATTCGTTATTCCGCCAGAGGAGGAACAGTTCCAGACACCTCCGTGGTGCTGCTTTGATGCTGCGCATACCCTACAACCAGATTTATCCACTCCACCGGACTTTGCCTCAATAGATGCCGCCTTGAATATGCTGCGCCAGGCAGAGCACAATGCGCCCGAATTTCGGCGCTCGACGGGAGAACCTGTCATGCCGAGCAAGTCGGAGAGGCCCTCAGGAGTGGAGAATATTGTCGACATTTCCCCTATCAACCAATCGGGAGCCGCGCGACAGGTTGAGACAGGCAATGATTCGGAGATTGTAGAAGTCGTCAAGGTTAGGAAAAGTGATGTGTTGAACGAGGCCGGTGTCGCTGGCGCCACGGCGATGAAAAGGTCAAGAACCTTTAAAGCACGCGCTTCCAGAGCCTTTAAATCGATCAAAAATATTGGCAAAGGCACCTACCGCAAACCTTCTATCAAGGAGATCTGGCCTTCGACTAGGAGCTTGCATTCAATGGAATCACAGCAGACTCTGCGTCAAAACGTGGAGCCGCCCTCACCCATTCCGCGAGTGCGACAGCGAACACTTCCCCCACGCTCTTCGATCGCGCTCTCTCATCTCTTCCATTCCCCGCAGGGTATCTCCACTTCTGACCTCTTCGCTCCTGTGCTCCCACCCGAACACATCTTGCAGCCAACCTCTGCCACTGAATCATCTGTAAACTTTAATGATACGGACACATCTCCTTCAATTGTCGAACGAGCAGCTGAGAGATCGGCATCACCTTGTCCTTCCACGACCAAGTCGTTTCGTCAGCGTTTCTCTATCCTCGACCTCCATCGGCTCTTCTCTTTTTCCCCGTCGTCATCGGCCGCAAAATCAAGTCCTTCTCTTCCATCACCATGCGTACGAATCACATCAATTACCTCAACCCCCACCTCTACCTCTAGCCCCTCAATGCTGTCCTATTCCAATGACACATCAGATACACCGGTGGACAAAATGTGCCATAGTTCGGAATGCGGCAAGCCCGCGACTGGCCTGCGGGACATCGACAATCGTGATGAACCAAGGACATGTCGAGATATCAGCATCGAAATGAGGCTGGATTCACTTCATTTCGATTCCCTGTCATTTGATGCTGACAATTTCTGAGATGTTTAAGTGCCCTTCACGTGCTTCTCTTCATGCATTATTGCCGCAACATTTATTTTTTCTGATGATGCCCATTGTGTAACTCGCTGATCAAATATGCCCACCATACAACTCATGTAACTTTTCTTGGAAAATGGATGTATATTCTACCGCCACGCGAACGGCGAGGTTCTTACTTCACGAAATAGCCAAAGTTCAAGCTCTAAGTCTATTTCACAACCAGTCTACGAGAAGTCACCCGATAACCAAGTGTTGGTTCGGCATCTCCAGACATTGATTAGTACTTTTCAGCCAAGACTGAAGAAATTATTAAGCCGTCGAATAGTTTAGAGTATCTGGCAATTACTTACTCAATGTGACAAGTGATGTCCATCCCGTGAAGGGATGACTGAGCCATCATTAGACATAATAGATGCAAGGATAATCAACGGGGAAAGCACACCTCCTTCTGCCTTCTCCCGTGAGAGCATCATACTGCTCCCATACATATCCTGTGCGCTCGTACTCCTACCAGAGAGATCTATAGGTTAGCTGTCAGAAGAGGGGGTAGAAAAAAAATCAAACACACCCTGAACACATTATCAATGACGTTCTTTCTGAGCTCGCCGTAGATCTCCAAAGCACGTGTCCGATGAGGACCCTCCTGAGCTGCGTACGTCTACTACCACACCACCCATCAACTATGGTGTTTCTTCAGCCCTGACAACGTTACTGACCTTATGCAGTGCGCCAAGCGCCAAATAATTCATCTGGACCCAGATAGGACCTTTCCAATAATTCTCGCCCTGCCCGAACTCAGGATGGGAGGCAGATAGGCTACGCAAGCCGTATGGGGACCACAGATGGTTGGGATCGCGGAGCAGATCAAAGATCGGACCCAGATGCGGGGAAGAAGGCGAAAGTAGGGAGAGCAAGAAGGGGAAGAGCGAAATGTAACCCTTGTGGCAGACATGGAAGGATTCGTCTGTCCAAGGTCTATGAGCTTCTAAACACAAGCAGATGGGCGGCTAACCTTCATTATCAACGTTGGCGTCGCAATACATTTGCTGGTCCTCGCTCCAGTGCAAATCTGTCGCAACGCATTCTCAACTTTCCTTCCGACAAATTAAGCCCTAAACGCACCTTCAATATTGTGCAGGATGGCCTGCTCAATTTCTCCGAAAGACAATTCATCCTCCTTCTCGCCGACAAATTCGGAAATCTCCTTCATGGTTCTTGTAAAGTAACCCATCCAGCTTATCAAGTCCAAATGCAATTCACCAGCGTGCGGTGGTCCCCGCGGATAATCATCCATCCCACTGGTCAATACATGCAGCTCAGAACGCCCACGCCATCGATATGCCTCCGTCCTGGAGCGTGCCACCCGTGAGTACTGCTTGATTTGGCCACGCTGCGTGCGCCGAAACCAGTCGTAATGCTTCTTAAGCGGCTTGTAAATCGCTTTGAGGTACGCACGTGCAAGATCAGGTGATTCCAGATAGTGCCTTCCAACACCAGTGAAGGCAGTGGTGTCCGGGACTGTGTAATTTAGGACAGAGAACGGCATCTGCGAGTCTCCGATGTCAGAGTCCATGGAGGGATCTTGATTGGTAGGGCCGATGTATGCGGATTTGAGCCGGGATATGAAGGCTGTGACAGCCATAGTGAGGGTTGGGGGGTTTGCGAATTGGGGTACTTGTGTTTGGAACTCGGCCGGGACCTGAAAGGGGTCGAAAGATATGTACGGTGCAATTGATACAATGATGCTACCTTGCTTCGTGCCTCTTCACCGAGGATTTGCTCCCGTGCAACCCAGCCATTTTCATCGATGAGGTCAATCCAACTCTTGAGAATCTCCAAGCTACTCTTGGTCAGTGAATGCGTACCTGCCGATATGGTAGTATAAATACCTGAAATCGTTATCCCATTCTCCAATGTGCAGTAAATGGAATCCCTCGTCCCTGTGTCAGTTATCAGAAAATGTGTCTGCGCTGAAATGCGGAGCATCTATACCAATAGAATCCTCTAGGAAAGAAGCTTCGACTAGGCGTGGCGGTCAACAACCCACGAGGTTCTGTCAATTGTGGACCTTTCTCGTCATCGCCACTCTCGTCACCGTTCCCGTCGCCTTCATCCCACTCATAAGAAAATTGTTTGTTAATGATAGAAGTTCCGTAAAAGTACCCCACCCCTCCCAGGAGGTTGGCTGTGATCTCTTTTGAAAAGGTCTCGAGCGCTTGACGGTTGGATGTGACATATGATAGTGGAATAGGAAATACGGACTTAAACCTTTTATCGTAAGCGGAGGTGAGAGCTGGAATACCCTGGTCGAGGGTTAGAGCTATGAATATGTGTAACTAAGTCCAGAGGTGTGGCGTAAAGTCGGAAATGCTTACAGCTAATCGGTTGCTTGGAATTGACACTCTCAAAAAATACGTCAAACTGGAACTCCCCTTGGAACACCTTTTGCACGGCGTAGAGATTGCTGGATGTGTAGGCGTCATCTGGTAATTGTAAGACGAATGATGGGTCCGGCAATCCGGTTACTGGGTCCTTGTACGCTTGAAGAATATCAAGGGCATGTTCTCTGAGGGACTCTAATATGACGTCTGATACTGCGGTGTAAGTTCTCAGCAGCTATTGCCAGAAAGTAAGCCTACCTTTTGCTTGCCATATGTTACCCGCCGGAACAGGGCGTCCCAGGAAGTGGGTTTTACCCATCCTGTCAAAGAAATTCCTCGAGTGGGAGCCAGTGGTTACAGGAGTGTTATCGGGACCTAGGAATGGCGTGAAAACATGACCAAGTTGGGATCATTTGGGGTTACCATCAACTACGCGAATTGTGAACTCGCCAAGGTCAAGAGTTGAGCCGGAAAATAGAACATCGCCTGCTAAGCCCTGGGTTCACGTGTGATTGGGCCGACCCTAGCACAGGAGAATAAAGTTTCGACCGACCGTTTCATCTTCCTGGGTCTCCATATCCAGTGACCCAAGACCGTCGAGCCCAAAATAGAAGATCGCAGAGGTGCGAGAAGGCTTAGCTTTGATCCAGCATT
Organism: Hygrocybe punicea; assembly: GCA_963556145.1. Classification (NCBI taxonomy): domain Eukaryota; kingdom Fungi; phylum Basidiomycota; class Agaricomycetes; order Agaricales; family Hygrophoraceae; genus Hygrocybe; species Hygrocybe punicea. The sequence goes on along the minus strand of OY744462.1, from coordinate 4,468,700 downwards.
AACCTCCGTTGCACCCGGATAAGAAACACGTACTTGGATTGATGGGTTCACCCTTGATACGAGCAGCCCAATCACTGCCATTATCACCGCCCGCGACCTTGAGAAACTCCGTCGTGACTTTTAAGTTATTTCTCCCATCCCTGAGCACCTGTACTCCACCTTGACGGGCGTCAAAATGAGTCCAAGTATAACTATCGAGCTCATCCCCTTGATCACATGCGTGTCGGATTTCTGTCGGTGCCAAGAGAACCGTCGTTTCAGAAATAGGCTTTGAACATTGAAACTGACTGACTGTTGACAGAATGGTAATCGTTGGTACCAAACCACATAAGACCAGTCATGAGGGATTGAGGTATCCTGGGACGAAGACCAAAATACAGGTTCGGGCGATAAGAACCCCATAGTAGTGACTGGGATTCATTGGCAGGTTGAGAATAGACCAATGGAAGGGGTAATAGTAGGAACCAGGAGAAATACATAGTCGTGTATCTGGCACGCACAGCAACGCCAAATATCCTCAAAATCAAATCGACTCAAGCCAAAGCTTGCTTGTCGTGGCGCGGGAACAAGTGCACTGATGGCTGTACGAGTCCCAACTATAAATGAACAACGGTGCTACCCCTTACCGGCAAATAATGGACACAGACAACTTCGGGGACGATTCGACTGTTGGAGGACCAACGCCTCTCCGTCGAAAAGGTCAATCCGGCCTAAAATCTAAGCACGGTACCTTTGAAGATGCTAGGCCCCAGTCCGTCCACGCCAATTTCGTGAAGGCTTCTGACTACACCGCAGAGGATAGACCGTTCTTCATCAAGATTGGCAAGGATGGCTTGATTGCTGCTTTGCAGAAACTCGACACCCAACTCCGGAATGTAAGAAATGTGCTTTTCATATGTTCACTAGTCTGACACGTTCCAAGTCTGGTAGAAGCAAGATATTGTCCAAGAAAGTCAGTCCTGACATGTTTCCTGCCTCGTAACTTAGGAAGACTCACCCTTCTCTAGGTACCAACAGATTGGATTGGGAGAGAAATCACTCCAGGCCAATTTGGTGTTATCAATCACGGAGGTCTGCCCAAACTTCTGACACGCCCTGGTCGATACCCTGGCTTTCCTATTCGCAACTGGTGGGCAAGGACATGGTGCGGTACTCAAGGACGTGAGTGAAAACAACCAATACGTCCTCTACTTACTATAACACCCTTTATCAGTCTCGGACACTGTTATCGAATTCCTAGGCTTAACAGTCGTTCAAGTGTCTCAGAATCAGGTAAGTGTAACCTTGATCTTCCCTTCACGTCGGCTAAATCATTCGTCAGGCCGCTGTTGTTTCCGACCCTCAAAATCACGTTTTTGTTTGCGTCAATGGCGGTTTTGTCGCATATGCCATCGAGGGCCCCTACCATGTCCTTGCAATTGTTGACCAGACTCACCTTCCAACGACAGTCAAGGACCGGATCACCGGCGTCACTCTGGGCTCCACTCACGAAGTCTCCATGAGGAGTCGCACTGGGAATAGCCAGGAAAGAGACTACGTTGTAGCACTCTTGTAAGCATTCCCTTCGACTCTCCTTCCTTGTTCACGAGCAGCTTGTAGTTTGAATATTCCTGCCAACAATTGTGCAATATTACAGAAAGGTGATGACCTAGAACTCCTACCTGCCGGTCAGCATTACATCACCAACCCAAACGTTACTTTACGTGGACTATACACGCTTGGCGAGAATCAGTTGGAGATGCCAACAAAGGATATGTAGGTATATTTTATTGAGTAAGGATAATGTTGTTTACCCGCGAAACAGTTTCACCAGAGATCAGGTTCCGGTATCCTTGACGATCTACCTGAAATGGTGGGTACTCTGTCGTTCATGTCTCCCAACTTGTAAAACTCGTTACGTTAGGCAGCTTACAGAGCCACTCAAGCTCACAACACACGGCTACAATACGCCTTATGATGCCCTTCGGTTCGTCCCAATTGCCGTCCTCTACAATGTTGTTACAACTCGAGGTCCCACAGTGACAAGACACAGTCCATACTAACCCAGATCGTTGCCCACCGTTTGTGACATCAATTGATCAGTTGATTTTTTCCAAGTCCATTTTAAACCATAGTTGACTACAGCGCAATGGTGAAACAACGCTCACTTGGCCCGGACAACATGGATGATGGCACGGATCCTTCCTCTGCGTTCTTGGATGCTCTGAGGACACGTGCAATGGACGATATGCACATCGCTGCTCTTGAGTATGGCATCGTACTAAAGGACCTTGGTATGTTCTCAATGACCGGTGTTCCACATAAGTAGTTACTCAGCTGGTATGCTCGCGCAGCCGTCATCGACAGACAATTCAAAGGTATGCGAACATGGTACACGCGGGAATCTCCGTCGTTGACTACGTTTATCCCAGGTGACATTGCATCGACGATGGACAAGCTCACAACCCGTGCATTGCAGGCACAAGTTGAGGCTGCGGTGCGTATGCAACGCCGCTGCAAATCTAGTAGCGAATTTTAACAACTAGATGCCCAGAACGTCGATAGGGAAAACAGCAATAAGGTCAAGCAGGAGGAGGGTGCGCTGGCAGTTGCTCGTATCAAGGCGAAGGCTCTGAATGTACCTCATCTATGCCTCAGGTCAAGGCTCCTTTCTGACGCCTTATGTAGACGCAAGCGGACGCCGAAGCTTACGGTGTTGTCGCAGCTGCAAAAGCACAGGCCGAACGACTGAAAATCGAAGCAGAGGCTCAAGCAGAAGTAACGCGTCTCGCGGCAGAGGCCGATGCTAAAGCTATCCGCACCAAAGCGAAGGCCGACAGTGAGGTCGTCGACCAGTTCGCGAGGGAGATGGAGTTAAGACGTATGGACGTCCAGAGAGTGAGGGCTTTTGGATCGAAGACTGTCTTCATGCCATTAGAGGGCCCTGGGGCGCAGATGGGAAACACAATGGCTTTAGGACTCGCTGCGGGCATGAGTGCTGATGTTAAGAAGTAGTCCACCGCCGTGTATACTTTACAAATCAGGGAAAAAATTCACTGGTATAAGTTTTCGCGATTGGCAAGTACAAGATGAGTGATAGCCGAAGGCAAGGGGTGGCGGGACGGGAATTTCCGATATACACTCACATTATATTTGGTATGTTTAGATCACGTGTATATATTTTTGGCAGAAAACCATCCTCAAGATACTATTATAGATATGTATGTAATATATATCATGCTGTTAGCGGCGCCGCTTGGTACCATTGGTTTGCAGCTTGGACACACCGAGTTTCATGGAGCAAAATCATAGTTAAAGCATGCAAGATGAAACTGGTAAGAGTGTCAGTCCAGGGTAGGTCAAATTGGATACTGGAAGACTTACCCAAATGGTCTTGCAACCTGGAGCTTTACAAGACAAAACCAAGACAGATTCCTGCTTCACCTCTAAGACAACTTGTTAGAGAATCGGCACTAGACTAGATATAAAGTAAAGTCTCTGTAGGAGAACTGATATATATTTTAGTTTAGTGATGGACAGGTTTGGTTTGGTCCGGTTCAGGCCAAAAAAATCCGAACCTTGAACCGAACCTAAGGTTCAGTTCAGTCAATATGCTGAACCTTGAACTGAACCTTAGGTTCAGGTTCAAACAGGTTCAGTTCAGGTTCACCCTGATCTGAACCCTGAACCAAACCTGTAAGTGTATCATAGGGCTAGATTACATTTTTATTCAGTATAAATGCCTTTATTTTATGCCTTGTGGTTATATAGCATGAACAAAGGTTCCTTTAGAGCAAATTGTATGTATTACTGTACATTTGTATCACTTAAAGCTAACATGTTAAAGAAATTAAGCTTATCAGCTTCAATGTTGCAACTGTGGTACTTAAAAATAATGATAATATAATATATCATACATACTTGAGGCTTACCTTGGCATAATCCTCAGATATTATACAACTTATACCAACTTATCCTGACAAATCCAGAGCTCAAAACCCCTGAAGGAGATTGGCAGGATTTAACAGGGAGTTGTTAGCTACAACAAGACAAAAGTGATCATGTTTCTTCCAAAAATTAGGCAAAATTATATCACATTTGTTGAAGTTTAGGTTCAGGTTCAAACTGGTTTGAACCAGGTTCACAGAATTTCCCCCCTGCCTGAACCTTGAACTGAACCTCAGGTTCGGTTCAGGCTTCAGCTTGAACCTGAACCCTATTTCAGGTTCAGTTCAGTTCAGTTCAGGTCCAAACCTCGGTTCAGAACCAAACCTATCCATCACTATTTTAGTTACCTAGATATAAAGTAAACTATATACAATGTTAGAATAGAAGATACAGAGTAAAATGACAGGACTTATGACTCAGTCTCTGTAGGAGAACTGAGTTGTCAATCAACAAACAAAGGTTTCATTACCCTAAATGTTGAGTCTCTGATTGAATATCCAACACTCCCCCTCAAGTAGTGTATTGCACGGGTACATGAACCCGTGCGGGTTTTTCCTACGGGTAGGCCCGGGTACGGGTACGGGTAGCCACATCGGGACCCGTGACAAACCCGTACCCGTGCCGCCGGGTACGGGTTTTCACGGGTTAGCTCACGGGTACTGTCACGGTCCCGTGACATATGATTTCCTTCAACAACAATGACACGGCAACGGGTGTGGGTGCCAGGGCACCCCAGGTAAGCATTCTATTCATTTATTCATTTATTCTACTAACTACTTAAATACTTTTAGGTTTTTTTCTCACACCCTCGCGCCAAATGAACGTGAACACGGCAACAGCAACAAGCAGATGGGATGCAGCCGAGAATGGGGACAACCCAGGCCGACCATGACAGCAAGAACGAGGACAACGGGAATGAGGACAACGGGGTAAATGAAGACAAGAATGACGACGAACGCAACGACGGCGAGAACGGGAAGACGACGACAAAGCAGGAACGGCAACTATGACAACGGGAAGACGACAACGGGAAGACGACAATGGGGGAACGGGACAATGAGGACAACGGAGACCAGGACAAGAAGGACGACGGCAACGGGGATGACGACAATGGCGACGACGAGGACAGCGAGCACGGGAACGGTGTAGAGGCTTTGGGCCGTCTGGACCCAAATCCTCTTCATATCCCACATCGTCCCCGTCCATTCCCATTCATGTATTGTTGATTCCGCCCGATTCCGGTCCTCTCCGTCGATTCCGGTCCGGATTCCGCCTCCGGAATCATTTGTACTCAAGATGCGATGTCTCTAACGACCCGGAATCAGTACGTATATAGTTACATATGATATATCTTCATTTCCCGTTACTTAGTACATAGCACCATTCCTCCTATACTCCGCTCCACTCCTCTACCATCAGTTACAGCCTTCACTTGTAGTACATAGTTACTACAGCACGGGATCACTCCCAGTAGTATAAAAGATGTACCCTTATACTACAACCATATATAGAAAATACAGGTTATCACTCCCCTTCAGTTCTATTTCTTAGTCCTCGCTTCGTATCGTCTCCATATTAGTCTTCGTACTCCACTCCCTTCGCTTCCCCTCTGATCCGGAACCCTGGATTCAGGTTGGATTGACTAGACTACATAGACACTAAACTCCTCTTATCACTTCTTAGCTGATCACCCTTTTCGTAGATTCCCATTCGGGTCTACAACAGAACTTGCTGTCACAACGGGGATGGGGGCAACGGATGACGGAAACGAGGCGGATGCCCATGGGACATCCCCAGCCCCATCCAACCTCGCGAAAACACGGAGCGCGTCAATTGATGTGCCCCCATTGTTTGCGAGGTAGTGAGCACGCGTGGACGCCCATGGAAACTCCCCAAGCCTCATCCAACCTCGCAAAAACAAACGGAGCGCGTCAATTGACGCGCCCCCATTGTTCGCGAGGTACTTAGGATGGAATGTGGTGGGTACCCGCTGATAATGGGTACGGTGTGCGAGGTTCCTGGCAGCAGTGCCCAGGTCCCCGCCCCCCTGGCCAACACCTCGCGAGTACACAATCCCAACGTCAATTGACGTTGGGCTGCATTCGCGAGGTTGCAGGGGGTTCGAGACCTCACTGGTGACACCTCACCAGCACCCCACCACATTGTGGTGGGATACCCCCGGGTAACTAGGCGTACCTGGACCCGTACCCACCAGAACCCGTACCCGTCGCCACGGGTACGGGTAAAGCCAGGTATGGGTACGGGTACACCCAGTTGTACCCAGGGGTTACCCGTGCCATTAACTACCCTCAAGTGGAGACGGGACCAAGTTGTTGAACAAAGAATTCAAAAGTGTGACAAGGAAGCAGCTTACACAGGAGACTGATGAGGATTTTTTTGATCAAATAATGTGCAAATATCCAGTCACATTTTAAAATTATTTGCATTGTTATCTCACTTGTGAAAATATTGTAGAAAATAATGATATCTAAATGTGGTATTCATACAGAAAATAGTGCAGATAGAAAATACAATTATTTAGGCCTTTATTGTTTCATTATTGTGTACATATATTCAGAAAAAGAAAAAGACCCAAATATTTAGGATTTCTGGCTGGATATCTATGGATCTTATTGTCAGGCAGATCTTCAAGATATTTGGTCTTAAGATAATTCAGGCACAAGCCAGGTCCCAATTATCTGGAGACCAAATAGTCTAAAATTCTGCCCTCACAATAAAAGCCATAGATATTGGTCAAGAAATCCTAAGTATTTGAATCATTTTCTCTTTTCTGAATACATGTTCACAATAATGAAAACAATAAAGGCCTAAATAATTGTAATTTCTGTATGCACTATTTTCTTTGTGAATACCACTTTTAGATAATATTACTTTCTGCAATATTTTGACAAGTCAGATAACAATGCAAATAGTTGTCAAGAGAGAAGAACAAAGGTAGCAAGCTAAGGCTCCACCCATATGGGGAATGCTGGCTGAATGTGGCAAACCCCGAACACCCAAATAATGTTTGGGGTCCAGGACTGCGAATACCTCAGTCATTTACTCTGACAACAACTGAGGTATGTTCACATCACCACACAGTTACATTCACATGCACTAATCTCTGTACTGGATTTACAATACAGGTACATAACAATATACAGTCATTTACTCTGACAACAACTGAGATTTACAATACAGTCACAAAAGGTTATGAGCCCTGGTCGTTTCTAATGGTCAAAAGCCCTCAAACGCAAACGACGGCATCACGCTACAAACACGACTTGCACCCACTCTCGCATGGCAGTTAAACACCAAAGACCAACTACATCGCATGAGATGTCAGATGCCACGTCATCAACACCAAACTGCCCGGTACTAGAGGGTCCATCAAATTTCACGATATGGAATATATGAATCAAGGGGGCACTCAGCGAAAAACAGGTCCTAGGAGTCGTTACAGGCACAGACGCCAAACCAGCACCCACCACGCCAAGTGCATCAACATCTGCATCCATGCTATCAACATCTGCATCCAAGATAAGCTACAACGACACCTGGGAAGTGTGCGACGGAAAAGCCATGGGAATCATACAGCACTACATAAGTGACAACATCCTACTAAGCATCAGAGACAAACCCTCAGCTAAAGAACTATACGACACAATCACGAAACGATACTACAAAACCAATGTTGTCACCACAGCCTTCCACACACTCGTCAACCTCATCTCTGTCAAATTCGGAGGTTCACCCTCGTCAAAGTCCATGTCTGAACATATCGCAACATTCCTTGCAAGCAGCAATTGACTCATGACACTGGGTTACACATTGCCAGAAGATCTACTACCTCTACTCCTACTTAAATCTATCCTGGATGACAATGAGTGGAAGACGCTCAAGACTGCCATCATGGGATTGGTACCAGACAGCAAAAAACTCAAGCTACCCACTGTCGAAGCAAAACTTGCAGCACACGCAGCAGACCTACAAAAGACCGGTGATGCCATGGGCCAAACAGAGACACTGATGCCAAACAACAAGTCCGCTGTTAAGGCATCAAAGATGGAGAAAAAGAAACTCTTCTGCAAGGTACATGGCTGCTGCGCACACACATTGAAAGACTGCCGAAACCTAAAAGGGATGGAGAACAAAAGAGGGGGAAAGGGCAAGCACAAAAAGGAGCACAGCAAAGCACACAAAGTCGAGGAGGACAATACCAGTAGCAACTCAGACAACGAATCAGATGATGGGGACGAAGCCCATGTAGCAGACACAGGAAATGTAATCATTAATCAATGGGGTTGGTCCCGCATTTATGCCTATCTCACGACCGAACCAAACCAAAGGAAGGGGAGCATCATCATCGACTGCGGAGCCAGTACCAACATGTAGTGCTGCCAAAGTTCGGTTCAGAACCGAACCGAACCCGGTTCGAACTCTGAACCGAACCGGAAGTTCGGTTCAGTCCAGCACCTTGGGCTGAACTGAACCCCAGGTCCAGTTCAGGGTTCAGGCAACCCCCAGGTTGTTTAAACGGTTCACGAGCAGTTCAGAACTGCTGAACCAATGTCCGCAGGCATGTATATTTTGCTCACATGAAAGTTGTACTCACATGCTGATTTCGGCAAATTTCCGTTTTTAGTCACCAAGGTTTAGTCACCCCAACAAATCACCACAAGAGTGACACTCAAATGCAAGCATTTGAGGTAAATCGGTAAGTTTTTTACTTTTATTATCATTTGTTTTATTAATAAGTCAATGACAGTTTGCTCTCAACCACCAACAGCAACGGCGACAACAATGAGAACGGCAACAACAACAACAGACAACGGCAACAACAACAATGGACAACAATGGGACATGGGGAGAAGGGCAGCGGGAGGGTGGTGCACCCACCCCCCATTGCAGTAGGTATGTTTTTTTTTCATTTTTTTTCATAGCTACTAATTACACAAACGATGACGAGAGCAGTACCAACAACACAAACTGACGAGGATGACAGGCAGCGAGGACAAGGGTGACAATGGCGGCCACCACCACCACTACGACAATGACAACCCACGGCCCTCCAAATATGACGACGACAACGACGACAACATCAACAATGACCACCACAACGACCACAGCGACCACAACCACAACCACTAGCACAACCACAACCACAACCACAACCACGAGTGCGACCGTGACAAAGGCCACCGCGCATCCCACCACCAACGTACCTCGCGGATGCGCACCGCCCCGTCAATTGACATCGGCGCTGCAACTGTGAGGTAACCAGGAGGATGGTGGTGTGCCCAACACCACCCGGTCATGGCTGAGGACCCGCAAACCCACCACCACCCAGTCACGGCTGAGGACCCGTGGATTAACCCCCACAATCCCGTACCGGTGGCAATGGGTATGGGCACAGGTTGCGGAAAAAAACCCACGATAGATTAGATAGCTAGTAATATATTGTAATTTCTTTTGGTAAAATGCATCATAATACGAAAATTAAGTGTCTGAACCGTTCTTGAACTCGGTTCAGGCTCTGAAAAAAAAATCCAAATGGTTCACAGCAGTTCAAGTTCAGTTCACGTAAAATCCTGAACTGAACCCGGAGTTCAGTTCAGAGTTCAGCCAAAATGGGTCTGAACTGGACTGAACTGAACTTCGGTAGCACTAATATAATAAGAGCTTATGGCTATAACACTATTTTTCACGATTTATTCAAGTTTCCTTAGTTGCAGAAGTTTTAATACCTACTTTTTGTGTTTTGTGTACTTTTACTATTAACTTTACACATTTGTTGTGCTATCCAGTTGAAGTCTGAAGACACAACTCCAAAGTTGCAACAGTGTAATGGGTTGGTGCAGTTAGGCCAGTTCTGTTTGTACATTCAAAATCAGCTAGGTCCTTGTTTCATTAAAAACACTGGCATGCAGGACGTCTCAAGTCTTGATATAGATACAGGTAGGTGACTATGCCATCCATATCATGTCATTAGTGATGTGCATGGCCTGGCCCAAAGCCGGGAGCTGAGCCCAGCCAGGCCCTTTTAGGCTGGGCCAAGCCAGGCCAGAGGTGCCAGCCCAATGCCGGCTTTGGCTCGGCCCAGGATTGCTGAAAGCTGAAGCTGGTGGCTTGAGCCACCAGCTTCTGTATGAAATATGTACAAATATATCAGTGTTTCTGCATTTCTGCGCATCCTCTTCAATGGCCACAATGTCTAACTGCCCACTTTGTCCACAGGTTTTCACTCCACATGAAACACGTTCACCTCGCCACAATGGCTTCAATTTATCCTCTTTGTGTATATCCTAATCCCTCTCGCATTATATAGAACTTGTTCCTATTTCCCAACATTTACCTTTACACCGGCTCCTTCACTCATTTCAAGCATGTTGTCCATTGCTGCGATCAAGGGTCTCATTAAGGACATCACTTCTCTCTCAAGTTCTCTCCCACTCTTTGTTCCTAAAGGAACAAAAGATGACAAAATCTGGAGTGTTATGCACACGACAGAGGGTGAGACGGCTCATGAAACGTTCAACAAAAGATTCAACATGCTCTTTGCAGAGGATTGCCGCAATTCAGATGGGCGCCTGCTCCACATCCACCATAAATTTGGACTGGGTCTTATTTGTTCATACCTGGCAAAAGTCAACTGGGCCACCGATTTTCCTTGGATTTAATAGAAAGAAAACTGCTATGCCTTATGATGGAACTGAGATATCTACAGTAAGCATGATAATTATCTATCCATGTAACCTTCTGACCAGTATCTAGGGAATCGGATGCAGATCTGCTGAGCTGCTGGAGAGGTACCGAGGTACCTCTCCGGGGGCTCACGCAGGACTCAAGAGGAGGACTGGATGGATGGGATGATCCTGGACTGACTACTACATCAGGAAGGCTACTAACTAGGTCAACCAT